>JASCZW010001443.1:0-113698 GCA_034211315.2 Aedes japonicus
GTTTTTTCTGACACAAATTTTTCCGACAGACGACAGCTGATCCGAGCGATGGTACGCACACACTGATGCATCAGACGTTCGTAATGTTGATGCTCGCGGCAACATAAATTCCACAATCACAGCCGAGGCGTTCAAAAATGGTCCACAGTCCAAGATGTCTTTGAATCAGGTGTTCGAGGTGTTCATGCACCCTTGATTTCCGAATGCATTTTTTTGGGAATTACGGAAAATTCTGTCTATTGCCCTGTGCTTGCCACAAGATATAATGATGTATGCATTGCTCTCAATATATGAATGTATGTATCTAGAACACTAAATGTGCCCATACGAATTGGAAATACATAATACCTGGTACAGACATACAACGTACAGCGTTGTACGAACTGTCAAATACTTTAATCCAGTACCGAAAAACACGTACAAAAGGACATACAATTAAACGTGACATCTATACACAGAAAAAATCTTGTAGTACAAAACTACCATTTTATCCGACTACACCTATCTTTAAAACTACCATGAAATTTCGGTCAAATTTACTGCGTTTATGGTAAGACCTTCAACATTTGTGGTATATTTGACAGACCTCATATTGATATCGAAATGGTAGTCTACTGCGGTTTTTTGCGAGTACAAACACATTTGAAGATCCACACAAACAACGTGACAAGGGGGAGGGGAGGGTTATACAAAGTCATTTTTTGCGTGACATAATTAATGGACGTTCGCCAAGGTACACCTCTATTAGTTGAGAGTTCCTTTGCAGGACAGCTATCGTAATAAACTTGTTGGATTAAGACCAGTATCGACCTAAAAAGTAAAGAAATTACGGAATTTTGTTCAATATGACCAATCAAAATTTTGACAATTGATCTGAATGGAGCGAAATGTCACCTTCACTTACGGAATAATCGAGCGGAAAAATTTTCCGAAAGTAAAAGTGACAGCTCCCGTTAGTTTGCATGAAAACCTTACAAATTCCAATTTTATTTTTCGTTCTTTTCAGGTGGATACTGCTGCAGAAATTTCTTTTCGATTCTTTACTTTTCCGTTTCAGTCAACGGATTTTAAAATGGGTTTGGGATAGAAAAAGAAATTTCTTTCGAACACGATACCCACCTCAAAACAAAAGTCATCACACAACCACCGTATTCCTCAGATTTAGCACCCGGTGACTTTTTTGTTACCAAAACTTAAATATCTGCTTCGAAAAAGGCGTCGTGAGTCGATTGAGGACATAAAAAGAAATTCGCTGAAGGATATAAAGGCTATTCCATTAGTTGATGTATCTACATACAGAAGTTCAAATGGCGCCAGTTAAAATGGCGCCACGCACTTTGGGCGTAAATTTCATCAGAAAGCCGCATGATTTGGATAAGCTAATTGTGCCCATCTTGATTACTATTTATTAGTTATTTATTTGTATTTTAGATGTGTGATATATCATCTAGCTATAGGGAGTTAGTCAATCTGCTACGTTGTGTTTGTGTCGGAGGGTGTTTCTGTTTTTCAACGTTTCTGTCAAGACTTCCCCGAAAAATTGACCTTTTTGAGGGAAGCAAAATAACGAGAAAACAAACTATAAGTGGTGCCAGAAATAAATTTCACTTCCACGAAGTGGCGAGTGTGTTTTAAGTGTGGTAGATTGTGTTTTTTAGGGAGTTGATACATGGCCGAGTAAATTACCCCCTGTCTGCCTATGAGGAATATGTTTTCTCACTGTTGCTACGTCTAAGAAGAAAAAACGTCCTTTTTCAACCGCTTGGAGAAACAGATGAGAATGTGAGAAGCGAGAGACTATTATACACTCTCAGCAGTTTTCGAGAGAAAAGCAACGGCGATTTAAAATTTTCGGAGAGCATGAGTAGCTGATAAATCGTTTCTTTTTCAATTAATCCTAGAAGCCGATAATTATTTTTCACTTACTTTTTCACACCTGAAAATGCACCAGTCTTCATGTTTGTTTTATTCTGACATTATAAATCGATAAAAAGCAATTTTTTCTTCAAGTTGTGGTTCCCTGTTTTTTGCTCCTCGGTTTTTGCGTCTCATTGCGTAGCAAGTTTTCAGTAAAAAATGTGACATGAGAAAATATTTTCACTTATTGTTATGATTTTTATACTGACGTAAGAACTACACGACATAAACAAAACGCGACGCGAGACAAGACACAACACTTATCGTTCTTACAAAAATTACCTTTTGGTCGACTGGTTCCGGGCACGATGCTGCCCATCTACGGGACTTTGTCCGACTGATTTCGCAAATCTTCGTACGCTGGGCGAACCTTTTTATGAGCGACTTCGAGGTAGATCCTGAGAAGGATTTTTCCATCGAGTTTGGTGGCGTTATGATGATGATGTACTGGCACCGGTGAAAGAACGCTACCTAGATCAAACAATCAGGATGCTTTACTCACGTCACAGCTCAATTAAGTTCACGGTAGAAAAGCAAATAGACATAAAAATACCTTTCCTGGATTTAATGATCACCAAAAAAGAGGACGACACGCTGAAATTTGGAATTTACCGTAAACCGACATCGACTGATCGGTACATTACATCCGACTCCAATCACTTTGGATCCCAAAAGCAAGCAGCTTTTCACTCCATGGCACACCGCCTATATAATGTACCCATGGAAGAACAAGAATTCGCAGAAGAAAAAAAACGTATTCACCAGGCAGCTGAGATGAACGGCTACAAGAAAGAGTTCACGGAAAAAAATCTACTAAAAAAAAAACAAACGAAAGCTACACATAAAAAACATCACCACACTTAAGCCAGACAGAGAAAATGTACAAAGGATCAGCTTACCGTTCTATCCTAAAGTCACGAACCCAATAAAAGACATACTCAAACAACAAGGATTACATATAGTTTACAAAAGCGAAAACACTTTTCGCGACATTCTATGCAATTTGAAGGACAAGGTTCCACCGGTCGAAAAATCGGGGATTTACCAAATTCCCTGCCAGGACTGCTTCTCTGTATGCATCGGACAACCCGCCGTAAAGTAAAGGTTCGCTTAAAAGAACACAAAAACGCTGTTGATAAACGGAAACTGAATGAATCAGCAACAGCGGTACATGTGACGGGGTTTGACTGGAAAAATGCTAAATTTATAAAAACAGTGAGGAAGCCGTCTCACCTAAACGCATGGGAATAGATGTTTATCTCTAATTCATCCGAACCGCTCATGAATGAAGACGATTCTCCCATCACATCATGCCTGTTTAACTTGACAAAGCTGTCTCTTCTCTTCTGACAACCACGTAACAGCGTACGAAGATTTGCGTAATCAGTCGGACATAGTCCCGTAGATGGGCAGCATCGTGCCCAAAACCGGTCGACCAGAAGTTATTTTTTTTAAATTGTAAGAACGAAAATATTTTCGTTAAATTTTGGAGCGAAATAGTTTCGCATATGCAAGAGAGAGGATAATGAATTATCGGTGAAAAAGGAAGGGTTGAAAATGTGAACGGTTCGCTACTCATCGACAACCTGCTTGAGAGAGAGAGAGCGTGGTTTTCCCAGCCAGCTGAGTACGCCCAACAAACAATCACTCATTAAATAAACATCATTTTGGCGATTTAATTCAGCAGTGTGTTGAATAGTCTCTGAACTATTTTCAATCACTGCTTTTGTTCAGGCATTATTCACTCAAATTTGGAGAAGTTATTAAGCTGTCGCCAAGTTCTTTTGGACACTAGCAATTGCATATGCTTAAAAAGCAAGTTTGCAGCAATGGAGTTCAGCTGATAATTGAATAACTGCTGTTTAAGTGCTGCACACAACTTGGGGCTGATTCCGAGAGTAAAAGTGACCTTTGTTTAGCTAAGCGTTTTTTAAGGATAATATATTCTCTCCTTGTTAATCAAAAGTCATGCCGAAATTTTTCTTCAACATCATTAAGCTTATCAAAAAAGCTGTGTTGTCTTTGATAGAACTTTTGTTCGACTTTATTTAACAATTCTCATAAAATTTTCTTTGGTTTTTTTTCTATGATTTTCCATACCTTACAGACATTTCATACTAAGCATATTTGGTTTGATATTATTATACATGTAAATTAACAGAAACATTATGTAACATTTATTTATTAGCATTTAATAGCGAGACTTGAACCATCAACCTTGGTATCCTCAACTACGTGACATTCCCACTGCGCTATCTTAGAATTGAATGATGTATAGACGAGTCGTCTATATAAGCTCAATGTTATATTAGCTATTTGCTACAAGCAGTTGACTATAATTTCAACTCTTGAAAACAGGTCAATACCTCTTCATCGGCACCAAAAATGAACAACCCGCAAGCGTAAAATAGAGCATTTCATGTATTTATATCATTTTATCAGTAATTCAGCTTAACTTCTGAAGCTGAAGAAGAAATATTTATCAAACCAAAAATTACGAACATTTCGGACGCTTTGACTGCGTTGCATTTAACCGACTTTTTATTCTTTAATTCGTAGTTTATTTTTGATGACCATTGGCTTAGACCACAGCCATTATTCAGCTAAACATGAGGTTTAATTGGCAAAGTCTAGTTAAAAGCCGTTGCATAAGAAGGCATAAACTGTGTTCAACTAATTGTTCAGTAGTTGAATAAAAGTCAATTAAGACACCTGTGTAAAGCTTTTGTATTATTTTTCTTCAGCTTAAAATTGAATCAGTTGAATAGTGATGCGTTACGTACAGCCATTACATTCAATTCAATATCAGGTATTATAAACTAGGCTATATAAACGATGTTTACATGGATTTATAAACTCGTTATTCAACTCTTTGCTGAACTGCAAAGAACTTATTTGAACATGCACATGCCAATAGCTTGTAATAAGCATATTATTCAGACAGAATGAGGGACTCAGAATTGACGTAAGATATTTCAACTGAGAACAGTGGTTATTCAATATATTCCAGCCAGATTTTTTATTCAGCTACGAAAGTCGTAACTCAGCTATAATAAAGCATGTATGCTTATTTACTGCTTTCCTTTGTTTTTTGGGCGAGGCTAAGTGAGAATTTCGATCTCTGTTTCTGCCACATCATTGTCGCCATGATTCTTCTCTTTTTACCAAGCAAAAAAGAGTGAAATACGCATAATTGTGCATGGAAATAACGTGTCGGCTCTTGTTCACAAATAAATTGTAATGCCTTATCTTCACCCAAATTAATTTTGATTAGCTCAATGGAGGACATTGATTAGCTCAATGGAGGACTCACCACAAAAAAATCTAAACTTCGTCCTACAACTGACTACTAAGAGACGACCGTCTAGACCAGATGAAATTGCACGAGAAAAGTATGCCGCAAGGAATTCAACAAGCAAAATGACACTCGACTCTGGAGGAGTCTGTAAGTCGCTGACGAAACAGGCCTATCTGTAAAGATCAGCTTTAAACGCTTCGATTAGCTTCTAGAGGAATCGAAAGGAATTTGCTTGCGTTTGCTGATATTTAGTTTGAAAAAGTGAAAAAGTTAGATAGACAAGTTTATTCATTGAAAGCAAACAAAACCCTGTCGAGAGATTTTGAGCAGTAAAGGCTTGCCCACAATTGATCACACTCATTTTATTTCGCTGGAAATCAGCAAAATTTTGCTGGTTTTTGCCAAGCTGTAAAAGCAGCAATCTATCCAGCAAAATACATATTACTGTTATTCCAGCAAAAACAAATTTCATGAAACTGACAGCACTTAACTGTAACTTCAGCAAACTTCCTTGTGACCAGCAAACCCACAATCCCCATAATTTTCTGTTTTACCAGCACTTTTTTGGCGCTGCTGAAACATCAGCGCAGTTTTCTAAAAAAAATTAATAAAAATAAATAAAAACAAAATAAAAACTATTTCGGACAATTTTCAATATTGATTAATGCTTTTAAGCAGAGATCGAAATTCTCACTCAGCTGGGTGAAAACCATGCTCTCTCTCATGCAGGTTGTCGATGAGTAGCGAACCGTTAACTTTTTCATCTCTCCTTTTTCACCGATAAGTCATTATCCTCTCTCTTGCATATGCGAAAATATCTCTCTCCAAAATTCAACGAAAATATTTTCTCATGTCACATTTTTCACTGACAACGTGCTCGTAAAACCTAGATCGTATACGAGGAGTAAAAAAAGAAAATAAGGCCAAACCGGTGCACACTGGTACCGCCATGGACCATCTTTATCCAATTATAATGACAGAATGAAACATAAAACATGAAGACTGGTGCATTATCAGGTGTCAAAAAGTAAGTGAAAAATAATTATCGGCATCTAGGATTCACTGAAAAAGAAACAATTTATCAGCTTCTCATGCTCTCTGAAAATTATAAATCGCCGTTGCTTTTCTCGCGAAAATTGCTGTGTGTGTATAATAGTCTCTCGCTTCTCACATTCTCATATGCTCTTCCAAGCGGGTGAAAAAGGACGTTTCTCTTCTCAAGTAGGCGAAAATTTCAGTCTCTGCTTTTAAGATAATAAAGCAATCCAATCCTTGCTTATTTTATTTAGTTTTGCACATGCAGGTACATAAAAAAATGAAAATCCCAAAAATGTATAAGTAAAACCGTTGAAAAAAATATTATCAATTTACTCCAAATTAATCCGCCATTTTTTCGTCTTAAAACATAAACCTGCCAAAATCAAATGTTTTTTCCATTACATTTTACTTATCAATTTCTTCGAAATCATAGTTTCCTACGTTTAAGTTTCCATGATTTTATACAGATTCGGATCCATTTTTTCAATGCTTTTCCAGTTACCAAAGAACTCACAATTTGATGCGTGACTTATGTTTGACAGGTAAACATGGTTACTGGGATTTTGGCAAAATTTTTGCTAATTGCTGTTTTTCAGTTATTGGTAAAACCGATTGCGGGATTTCAGCAAAATAGGGAATTGCTGGTGAACAACCAGCAAATCATTTTGCTGGAATGAAAAAACAAAATTGGGTGTGTACGTTGTGAATGCGTTTGCGTGAATTTGTGTCTAAAAACTAGTCATTTTTGGACGTATAAACTATAATCTTGAAAATTGTAAAAAAAATTGAATGAGTATCCCGGATTTACTGTGCATGACCAGTCCCGATCGGCGCGTAGAACAAGCACAAGTTTTTTATTTCAGTGTGTGGAACGCATGTTGGCTTTCATTGCAGCGGTCGGTTGATATTTGGCAGCGGTACCATCAAGGCGCGAAATATTGAATCGAAAATAGACAACAAAAGCATAGCACAGAAAAACAATCGAGCATAAAATACTGGTTCAACGCATAAAAACTAAATTTACAAAGCAATGGAACGAACGGTGCAGATACTTAGCGGAAGCTTTCCAAGCCGAGACAATCTAATCCGGCAGCTGTATCGATTCTACGGAGCAGGAGACCCATTTCCACCGGCGATTTACCTCTACGGCCACACGTCCACCGGCAAAAGTTCGATTCTGAGAGAATTTCTTGGGCTTCAGGAGGGCACCAAGTACGCCTTCCTGAATGCCATCGAGTGTTACACGAATAAGATACTGTTTGAAACGATTATCAACCGGTTGGAAGATCACAAGCCCAGTGCGGAGAATGGATACACTTCACTGGTCAGTGCGGACTGCATGCGGGATTTCATCGGTCAGCTACAGAGGATGGACGTTGATTGTGGATACATTATTGTGCTGGAGAATGCCGAACGGGTGCGGGATATGGATCACAATGTCCTACCGATGTTGTTACGACTTCCGGAAGTTAGCGGGTTGAATATTTCGGTGGTGCTGGTGTCGGATTTGCCCTTCGAGAAGTACTACGTCAGGACAGGATTGTCGCCGGTGATCAAGGTGTTCGTGCCGGAATACAGCAAGAAGGATGTTGCCATGATTATGATGCAGGGTTTTGACCAGGTGCGGAATGAGTTAAGAACCAACTTGGAACTGAGGGCTGATGGGTGAGAGATGAGGGATTGTTGGATATTGAGCTGTTCTGATAAAAGATTGTTGAATTTTAGGTCTAAAAAACAAACGGCGTTGTCCGAGGAAGAAATCGAAAAGCGGGTCAAATTACTTTTGGATTTGACGCCCGGATTTTATGAAAACTACCTGAGCATCTTCCTGAACGTATTCTTCAAGGTGTGCCGTGATCTTAAAGAATTGCAACTGGTATCGTTTGAGTGTTTTCAAAAGTACTGTGAACCTGTGCTAGATGGATCCATTGCCCCTGACGATGTTACCAAACTTTGGCGGCACATTTCCAAAACTATGAAACTATCCCTCAGTACGATCTACATGCGAATGGGGAACGTCAATCAGGAGTTGCTGCGGCCAACGCTGGAATCGCCAGAATCGCTCGAGCAAGTGCAAACCATGAAGCGGCTTGCCCAGAACCTAGAACTTCCATACTATGCCAAGTACCTTCTGATAGCCGCCTACCTGGCTAGTCACAACGCAGCCAAGGAGGACAAGCGATTGTTCATGAAAAATCACGGCAAGCAGAAGAAACGCCTACAGTCGGTCAATGCGAAGGCGAAGGTTTCCGAGAAGATGGCCACCCAGTTGGGACCGAAGTCATTTACCATCGATCGACTGTTGGCCATATTCTACGCCATTCTGGATGAAAAGGTTGGGCTTACCTGCAATCTGTTGGCGCAAATATCGACGCTCATCCATTTGAAGTTTCTGATATTTGCTTCTGGCGAGGGAACTATCATGGACGGGAGTGCCCGATTGCAGTGTACTATCGGGATGGATTTCATCACGCACATCGGTAAAATGGTTGGATTCAACGTGAGGCAGTATTTGTGTGATTTCTTTTAGTCTTAATTTTGAATAATAGTACAAGAATGCTTGCAACTAACTGGTTATAATCTTCAATAAATATTTGGGCAAATCGGCAATGTGTACCGTTTCACAGATGGTTGTATCCGAGAACGAAGCTGAAACAACCCGTTCTGAAGGCATTGATCTTGCAGAAGCAAGCTGTAGGGAACTGCTATGGAATCCAGATGCTTCAATTGTTTATGCAATGACCTTTCGCTACTTCCGTTATGGGAGGAACAGTCCAAGACGGTGATGTTTGCTTTTCTCAAAACGTTGCTAAGGTGTTGGGCCAAATCTCGTAGCTCTTCCAGTTGAGATGGATCTACCGGAAAAGATAATATTATCAAAAGGGAATTGGGAACAAATTTCTTGACGATCACCTTCAGACAGACATACGATGCCGCACTTGTACGGAGCCAGTTTTCGATGGATTCGCACGCTGCTGGAACCAGAATTTTCGAATGCATCCAAAATTACCTCTAAGGTGGCAAGTTCTACACACTGCCTTACCCGTAGAACATTGGGTGTGATTTTTCTACTAGATTTGCCGATTTTCATCTGAAAATCGCCCATCTTTTCTCGCATTACACTGCCGGGTATCAATTCCAGCTGTTCCAATGCAACTTCTTGCCCTCCAAAACGAGCTTTAATGAAAACCGATTGCACTTTACTCTCCGCATCCTGGCGAAGATCGGAAATGAAATACCGGCCGGGATCACATGCAAACCGCATCCACCAAATCTTCCGCTGCCGTTGAGCCTTATACATGAACTCCATGCTCATCGTTGGATTCACGAAATACGAACACGACAGCAATGATCCACTTTCCAGATGTAGTCCATAGCTTTCGTTGAGACTAATAGTTCTATCGCTAAAACCTTCGTCAACCGAAATTCCAAACGGAAGATTCGTTGCAAACGTATCCTGCACGAAACGAAGATTCTCCTGCAGCGAAATTTCACTGCTTCCCTCATACACAGCCATTCCCGCTTCTCCACGGCCGAACTCCTCCTTCAAGTTATTCTTCAGCATCCTCCCAATTGGCGTCAACGTGAAACCCCCAAAACTCCCTCCCTTAAATCTAAATCTAGAAATTTACTACCTCTACAACTTTCCAACAACTGTCGGAAACTCAGCCCCATTCCCCCGGACATTAGCTTTGCCATTCTACTCTTTGTATTTGCCACTAGAATCCTGTTCCAGTGGAATGTTACCCGGAGGGGCCACAAAGTATTCCTCCTCGGTAACGCGTGCGTTTGCTAGCACATCCTCCTGAATGTTCCCATCCGACACGACGTCTTCTCGCAATGTTAACCTCTGCTTCTCCAGTACCGTGTAGAGAGGCTCCACTCCTTCAGTGTCGATGGTGAGAATACGCGATGCGAATTCGATTGAATCCTCCAGCGTTTTGTGGGCCTCTCTGACAAAGAACATTCGGCAGTGAAAAATATCCGTCAGGATTGGGTTGTCAAATGTACTTACTTGCTGTCGAGGTCCACCAGGGATAGTCGTTCTAACAATTGAATTGTCTGATCGTCCACCGCAATGCGTGCCGGTTGATTCAACCGCTGCTGCCGGTCGATGTCGGAAATGTGTGGCTTCTGGGAACTTTGGTCGGGTGCTTGAGTTGCTTCACGTCCAGGTTATTCCGGCTGGTTCGTTCATCAGCAACATCCGGTTTTGCAGAAGAGGAAAACGACAACCGTGCTAGCGTCTTCCTAAAGGCAATCAGTCCCGGGTGTGATCTGGTCAGGATTTTCAACATGACACTTCTGCCTCCTGATTAATGCTTCTGAAGTAAAAATGCAATAGAATCTTTTGCGGGGATTGCACGTGAAAACACTACATTGTATGCTGTTGCATCATTTTTGGCGTATTTTATGCTTTGTTTATGTTTTGCAACTTACTCATTGAAAGGGCACGTGCGGTGTTCTCGTCATGCTGTTATGTGTTTTAGAGATGAGAGCCGGTATTGTGCACTCTTAAGGCATACTATGTGATATTGACTGAATCAATATTTTCAAAGGAAGATGATTATTTTTGAATCCTAGAGGGTTTGAGCTGTTTGGTAGATGCTTGTAACTGAAATTGAAGAAAAATTATAGTAATGCATTTATTCAACTACCTTTGCTTATCTTCGACAGATGCGTATTTCCTACAATGTGCAGACTTCTTCAGTGTCTCGACTCAGTGTCAGTTATTATGCAGACACTGTAGAATCTGAAACAATACGCGTATCTGTCGAAGATAAGCAAAGGTAGTTGGAATTAAATGGAGATTACTAATTTTTCTTCTAATTTATAGTCGTTATTTTTTGGACGAAAGACGAAGGCATTTGCTATTCTTGAGAATTATGTTTTATTTCCAACTATTCGATCTATTAACATCTCATTACTTTTGCATCGTAACCAATTATTAAATGTTTATTCATTTGTTTACAGTAAGAGGCAAACGTTGTCACCTGGGATGGAGAGGCTTCTTCCACCCCTGGAAAATAAACCGTGGCTACATAAACCCCAGCCCTTCCTCGAGTTGTTGGAACTTCCATCGTTATCGCAACGAGGCCTCTAGATGTATATTCTGTAATTGGAACAAACTTTGGTTTACAGCTCACTAGTACGACCCACGTTAATTTCATCATTGGTGAACCTTCTGCTGAGCACTGAACATGCATGATGAAGGTTCACCTGAATAAATTTTACAACTTTGTTCATTGTTGTACCTTCCCGCATAATCACAAACCATTCCTGGACCCTTTCCCTTATTGTTGACGACCGTTTCCGATATTGTTACGACATTTACCCATGTAGTCGACAACTTTAAACCAACAATCTCCTATATAGTTTTAACAATATGTCAGATGGTAAAAGGCCAAATAACAATATACTGAATAGGCGGTTAAGTTAGGTTACCATAAAAAAATGCCAATTTTCACGAACAAAATTTTTGCTGTACTCTATGTCAAAAAGTTGGTATATAATCCAGACCGAGTTTAGACAATAAAAAACCGTTCAATGACAATATGACATACATTAACAATATGTGTTAATGTAGCGGTTGTATGGTGAAAATAAGAATCAACTATTCGATAACAATAACATAAAATGTGATATTATATCTTACATTCGAATTATTGTTTTGACTATATACATAGCAAATTGTTTTTCGTTATGTGGGTTTTCACCTTCTTGGGGCTTCTTTTGTTCCCACTGTATGGGTTTGCGTTTACCCTGCAATAACTTTTAATTTTTTTGGGTTTTCCAGGATTTCCCACTGATTAATCCCTGAGCATCTTTTGCCGTTGAGGTTTTCATTGTGCCTTTCCCAGAAATACTACGCTCATAATATGACTCACCTTTATCATCTGCATCTGTGTCCATGAATGCCTAAGTTCCATCATCCCATGCTATGTTGGTCCCTGAACATGATGGAGCACTCACCTGGTTAATACTTGCGTCATCGGACATATTGTAGGCACATTGCTCGTCAAAGGAGCCTAACTCCATACCCATGATTCCGTTTATTGAAACGGAAAAGTAAAAAATCGAAAACAAATCTCTTTAGCAATATTCGACATTCGACGCCGCAGAATTCTCCAATTTATTGTATTCAGGTCATCATTCTGGCTTTCTATGTAGCTTCGAATCGTTGGCGCTATTTGTGAAACTGCGATTTTGACCCAATCAGCCGTATGTCGGTACTGACAGTTCTGTGACAGTCCAGTTTTGGACGTTCAGTACTAAAGTTTCTGTAAAAGGGAACGTCCATTAATTATGTCACGCAAAAAGTGAGATTTATAAGCCCCTCCCCCTTGTCTTGTTTTTTGTATGGACCTTCAATATTTTTTGTATGGATCGTCACGTTTTCACAAACCGTGACATAATTAATAGACATTCCCTAATTGGCTCTCTGCTTTGATCTAGGACCTTTTTCAGGAGTGCTTCCTTTACTCCCTTCTGTTGTTCGGAGGTCAACTCGATTTCCGGGTATCCTTTGGGAATTATACCGAATTTAACCCAACTGGCAATTTCTTGGTAGGTTGGTGCCGGCAGGGGGCGCGACTCTATCTCAGATGTAGTATTTTTTTTGTTTTGCTTTTGTGCGATGTACGCACGCTTAATAGATAGAAAGAAGATTTCTCGAGTAATTCATGTTAGAAGAATATTAGTTCTACCATATGGAGTAGCTGTATATAGTAGGTTTCACGTGGTTCGTGAGAGATCAACGTTAAAAGTCATTGTTTACAAATGGCTTTTAGGCCCTTATCATGAATTACTCGAGATTTGAAAGATTTTGATGAAGATTTTAAAGATTTACCACAGAGAACAGACATCCAAGCTAGAGCACCCACCGTGTGTAAATTTCTGTAACTGCCATTTTAAAATTACTGCTCGTTTCCGTTAGTTTTGGTGAATCGTATATTGATGGCGCCACTTGCCCACCTTGAGATTTGATAGCCTGTCAATTTTAGATTGGTGAAACCTAGACTAGGCGGCGTTGTTATTCCAACGGCATGCTTTTAAAAGTTTACACAGTAAATTGGGAAAAAACGTTCGAGCCTGGATGTCTGTTCTCTGTGGATTTACTGCCAAAAGATGCAACACGATGCAAGTTGATGGATTAAAATTACAAGTTGCAACTACATTTTTAAATATTGATTCGCTAGCGTGGGATTTTTCGATCATCTTGAATCTGGATTTAAATGTTCGCACCCCCAGAGGTGCCGGCAAGTTCCTCGCCGGCCAGATTTACTGCTACTACCTCCCTGAACAGGATCTTTATCCAGTTTCCGTACCATTATTGGCCGCTCATGACCAGCAACTCCCTCCGACTGACCATGATCATCGCGACATTTATATTAGCATCGGCTTACGTTCTGAACTGTTAGTTGTATCAAAGTCTTCATTCCGTGATCGTCTGGGAGTTGCAACTGATTGCACAACTTTATCACGAGCTTCGTCGAAACTCATACCGTCATTCATCAATCATTTTAACCTTCTTTTTGCTGACCCTCACAACCCCTTCTTCAAACGAACCGATTTGGGCGATTTGGGGTCAGATTTTCCAGGTATCAACTAGTTAATCGTCACGTTGATATCATTTTCATCTGCAGAGTCAAGAATTGAAGTCGAGCAGGAGTCAACGTTTCCTGCGGATAGGGTTAAGAGCTCGTCCTCATAATTTTCAAAATCATATTTATCATCTGCATTCATTTTATTCTTAAATAGAATCTATTGAGCCTACCGTCACTTTTGTTTTTATACACAAAGTGCCACGTAAGTGTTGGTAGCACTGATTCTCTTTGTTTTATAGCAAATCGATGATCACGGCCTTTATTTCTGAATAATTGCACCCAGCGGCTAACAATAGCAAACCACCAAGCAAATGTGGTGACACTTTAAATTTTGTTTGATTTCTTCCTAGTTTCTGCTTCTAAACCACGTATCAATTCTATCCACTACAAACAGTGCGATTTTGCGAACTGTAACACCCACTATACACCACAAAAAAGGTTACTCTTCACGCAAAGAAATCATTCTGCTTTGAATCAACAAAATATTTTGTTGGTATTCAAAACAAAGTTTGTATTTGTTTCAATTCTTAAAAAAGTTCCAAATCAATTCAAAATTTTATTCAAATTAAACCAATAAAATTATTTAAAGTAATCACCGCTGTTTGATTCAAGACAATCACATTTATTTTTAAACTCAAATGATTAATTTATTGCTTGAACAAAGTATTTTGTCACCCTAACAAATCACTCTGCTTAGAATCAACAAAATATTTGGTTGGTATTCAATGCAATAAAAAGTTCCAAATCAATTCATAATTCCATTCAAATCAAACCAATATATTTTTTTAAAGTAATCACTGCTGTGTAATATAAATTTAAATAATGTTTGCTTTATAACAACCACATTTATCGTTTAACTCAAATGTTTAATTTATTGTTAAAACCAACTTATTTTTTTCACGCTAAGAAATTACTCTGTTTTGAATCAACAAAGTGATTTGTTGCGCTTCAATACAAGGTTTCTATTTGTTTCAATTCATGAAAAAGTTTCAAATCAATTTAAAATGTAATTGAAATCAAACCAATCAAATTACTTAAAGTAATCACCGCTGTATGGTATTCGTTTAAATAATATTTGATTCATAACAATCATACTTATTTTAAACGTCGTTTTAAACTAAAATGGTTAATTTATTGTTTTTATAAAATCAAATTATGTATGAGCGCACATTTCATAGTTGCCATATTGCTGCCTCTGCCTTGGTTTTTCTAGTGTATGTATGAACATGTTAATTTGTAAAACAGATTATCAACGAATTATTCTCTTTGCAGATAACTGGAAAAAGAGCACAACTTGGAAGACGATTTAGAAAATAAGCTGCCATTATGACTGCCTCTCCGCAATAGTTCTTCCTGAGTCCTGCATCCAACCACATGCACGATGTCATCTGCTGCAAAGTCCGATTCATGCTTTCCAACACGCCGTTCGGCAGGCGGAATATGGTGCGGTAATTATTTAAAACAATAAAACACGATTCTCAGTTTTATAAAGCATGAAGTTTTATTTCAATCAAATGGTTTTATTGTATTAGTTCTTCGATGTTTATTATTTCAACAAATGCGTTTAGTTGATTTAACAAAACATTTTGTTTTGAACAATAAAACACGATGTTCAATTCTTATAAAACAAGAAGTTTTATTTCAACTCAAAGGTATTCTTGAATTACCTCATCATTGTTTATTATTTCAACAAATGCGTTTAGTTGGTTTAACAAAACATTTTGTTTTGAGCAATAAAACACGATGTTAAATTCTACAAAACATGAAGTTTTATTTCAACTCAAAGTTTTTGTTGAATTAGTTCATCAGTTTTATTGGTCCATATTTAAACCAAAATTTTAGTTGAATTGATTCCTATTTTGAATTGGTATAACTGCGTATTTTTTTGCGTGTTGGTGGTGGGCGGAAGTGTCTAGTATAAATATATTCATTAACTCACATTAGCAATTATTTTGATAACTAGATTTTGATAACGAGAAGATGCTTAGTATGTCCATACTCAAAGTCGAGTATTAGTACACGACACAATAAAAGTCTATACATTGCAGAGGAAATACGCGTCTGTGTCAAAATAAGCAATAAAGGTAGTTGTAATTAAATGGAAATTAAGAATCTTTCTTCTCATCTTCTAGTTACAGGTATTCCAATAAACAGCTCACACTTTCCAGGATTCAATACTTTCTCAACACTATGACAAATGTATCGCTCTTGCTTATTCATAATCTTTAGGAAGCTCTGAAATTCAAATTTACAACATTTTATTTTTGGTAATTAAATACTCATATCTTGTTCAGACTGATCAGTTATAACTCGTTATCAGATGACTTACTTCATTTTGCTATCGACAATGACTGTCGATTGTTGTCATATCTGTTGTATTATGTAGCCAGAACAAGGCATTCGAAGAATTTTAATTGGCAGATGACAGATTAAAATAACATTAAACTTTCAGTTAACATGTCGATGTGAAACGATTTGTTTCAATTGAAATAACGGAAATTTTCTGTGGTAAGGACACAAATTCTATACCCTTAATGCAAATCAACAGTCGAATCAGTTCAGTGAATAATCCGAAAAATAACAACTGCTTAGTTGTATTTCTAACAAGTTGTTAGACCTATTAACGGTCGCAGCAAACATTTCGGTAATGTAACGGGAAATTAGTTTCTATCACCCAAAAGTAAATCACTTCTCGTGGTGCTTTTATTTGTCGTATCCGTAAAGTGTACCGCGTGTACCGCTAAGCGAGGCGCTAAGTAGAAATTAAAGACGAAGTCTACGTCACATTACGCATTAAAACCAGGGATAAGGTGCGACTCCAATCTCTTTGAATGCAGCATGCGCTGCTACGAGACAGCTCATTAAATTTCAAAGAGACGAGAAAGTGCAGTCTCTAGTCCCGTGCACCCTTGTTTTGCCGTGCGCTCAAAGCCACACATTTCATTTCGAATTTGCTCTCGACTCTTTTGTGCGTTAGCGATTGCACTCTCCCTTGTCGTCTCTGTGCAAACACAAGTGCAAAAAACAGACACGGTGGCAGGCCCGACTAGTTTGTGAATAAGGATTTGAATAAAATTTTCCCTCTATGAACTCATACAATGCCTTTTTGTTTCTAGCATCAAAAAAATAAACTTTGCAACCATTTTCCAAAGCATGAGCCAAAGCACAGAGTAAAGCACTGAGTAGAGCACTGTGCATTACTATTTATCTCTAAAAAAGAAGTGCATGTGCGGCTTTCTGTCTCTACTGCTACTATGAAATCTCTAGCACGTTCGTTTTGTGCGCTCTTCTAAAACAAGAGACGCACACTTGAAATTGGGTAATTCACTTGCCTATTTTGCACTACTCTGTGTTTTTCGACAATCTCTGACTAGAGCCTCCTCCAAAAGGAGTGAGCAGTCATGATAACCCACGCATATTCATACAGTACTATCAGCAATCAATACAAAACTAGCGTTTGGGCATTTGCTTTAGAACACCATTGGTCCAAGTACCCATTCTTTCCCGTTACGGCAATAGAATCTTGAATTTTGTTTTGATTCACTGTGTTATTTCTACAGAATGTTTGAGCGGTTATTCGTTGGGAGTTATCGCAGGGTTGATTCATTAAGCTTTCGACCTATGATAGTAGAAGCAACAATCTAGCCATTTGAAATTGGTTCACTGTTGTAGAACCCCTAGATCCGAAGTACACCTACCTTACCTTCTTGCGCTTTTTAGTACATCTCGGTACTAGTATCTTTGTTTTTGTTTTGATTCGATATGTCATTTTGAAGAATATTTGAGGGTGTGTTGGTGTGAGTTACGCTATTAGTGACGAATAATTAGGCTTCAGACCAAGCTTTGGACCGGTGTGCTAGTTCTTTTTGAGCCAAATAATATAGTCATTTTCTTCATGACTATACACCCGCGGTCTACCTGAAGATAAAACTGATTTTTAATATCGTTATTAGACCTGTAAAAATACATACAATATCTCATTCAAAAGAAGTCAATCACAGAATCTAACAAATCTTCTGATAAGACAAAGTTTTTGTTGGTAAATATTGCTCCACTCTCTCGTTAAATTTTCATCATTGCAAGAACTCAAATAATTCAACGCACTCGTCTATCAAAATCTCTAACCTGTTTCAAAATAAGAAACAAATCAGGCAGCACCGGCGTCTTGCAAAACTGTCACAGCATCAAATTATTTTTTGTTTCCCTGTTTTGTTTGGAAAATTTCGATAACACCCGAAAAGCACAGTGAAAAAAGCAGTCCAGTAGTATCATTCATCTGTGTTATCAATCATACAAGATAAGACTGTTCACGCTCAGCTGTTTGGTAGGCTTTCGCCTTTGACTCTGTGGAATATATTCGCGAAAAATCTAAGGTGGTATTGCATTTATTAGCATTGGAAGGCGTGTTACGAAATAATCAATCCAGTTTTTCCTGTTCACGATTGGTTCCTCCTTTCACTTTCGATATCAACCCCTAATACAAGCAAACAGTATCTATTTTCGGCTGTTGACGTGTACACTCGTTCACATACGCCTGCAAGCGCATCGAAATCAGTTGACCACGAACAACATACATTGCAGTAAGTTATTTTTACGTTTTTCGAAAAAGCTACGAGAATTAACTCATTAGCATCAGTATATTCAGTTCATTGCGATCAATCACAACACGCAGACAATTGAATTGGAGTGTTTTTAATTTAATCAAACGAGTGTCCTCTATCTATTACAGAGAGTGTGAGTGTACAGAGAAGACCATCATGATACGACTACTGCAGACGAGAACCGTGCCGGTGGGCAGCCCTTTGCTGAAACGAATGCTCACCGCAGCCAGTAATCTGCCTCTACCGGCACTGCCGCTGCCAAAGCTGGCTGACACTATGAACAAGCTTCTCACCACAATCGAGCCCCATGTAACGAAAGACGGTTATCAGCGTAGTAAATCGGCTATCGAAAAGTTTTTAGCTCCCGGAGGAGACGGTGCGAAGCTGCAGAAATTGCTGGAAGAGCGAGCTTCTGGCAAAAAGAACTGGCTCTCGGACTGGTGGCTGCAGTCGGCTTATTTGCAATATCGCGATCCGGTTATTATTTACTCCAGTCCTGGATTGGTGTTCCCCAAGTTAAAGTACGCCAAGGTGGACGATCAGCTGAAGTATGCGGCCAAGATTACGTTTGGAGCTTTGTTATATAAAAGAATGATTGATCGCGGACAAATCCCTGCCGAAAAAATGGGAAAAGCCCCGCTAGACATGTCCCAGTATAACAAGATCTTTGGAACATGTCGAGTGCTCTGGAATGCCGGAAGACGCCGTGCAGTACAATCCCAACTCGACACACACATTGTTGTAGCTTCCAATAATCAGTATTTCAAGATAGAGGTTGGAAATTCGGATAACCTTCTCGGGGAAGATGCTTTACACAAGTTGTTGAGACAATGTTACGAAATGTCGCAACAGAAAGCGGAACCTGCTGGTATGCTGTCGGCGCTTCCTAGAGATAGTTGGCATGAAGCCTACGAGGTGCTGATCGCCGATCCAACCAACAAGGAAACGATCAAAACTATTCAAAGTTCACTGTTCTTGCTGTCATTGGATTACAGGAATTGCGAACCCATCTGGAGACGATGCGATTGATGCTTGCCACTTGCTGATCCACGGAGGTGGATCGAAATCAAACTCCGGTAACAGATGGTACGATAAGACGCTGCAGCTTGTTGTCGGACCAAATGGAGTCAATGGACTGACTTATGAACATTCCCCCGCGGAAGGGCAGCCAATTGCAGTACTGACTGATTTCATCATCAATCACATTGCTAAGGGCGATCAACAGGGTTCTGTTAGAGAAGCATCAACTCCTCAAAAACTTACCTTTAACCTGTCGACGAAGGCGAACGAGCTTCTGCAGAAAGCTGCTGTCAGCCACGATAAACTGATTGCTGATCTGGACATGAACTACCTGCACTACACCGGATATGGTAAAAACTTCATCAAGACTCAAAGATGAGCCCGGACAGTTTCATCCAGATGGCAATCCAGTATGCGTTCTACAAACTGCATCGCGTGCCTGGGGCTCACTATGAGTCAGCTCAAACCCGTATGTACGAAGCCGGTCGGACAGAAACCATTCGGTCGTGCTCGAACGAATCGGTTGCATTTGCACAGAGCATGCTGGAACCTTTCCGAAGCAATCGCGAGAAGGCCAACAAGCTGAGGTTGGCAGTCGATGCGCACAAGCAGTATGCTTCAAAGGCAGTTCAAGGCTTCGGCGTTGATCGGCATCTGCTCGGACTAAAGCTTATCGCCAAGCAGAACAACATCCCATTGCCGGATCTGTTTCAAGGACGAAGGCCTCCTAGCAAGCCAACATATGCGACTCTCCACCAGTCAGGTTGCTTCGCGGTATGATGCATTCATGTGCTACGGTCCGTTGACCGGCGATGGCTATGGGTGCTGTTACAATCCCAAGAATGATGACATGTGGTTCGGCATCTCTTCGTGGAAATCGGATAAGGCGACGGACTCGGCATCCTTCCGGAATTGTTTGCAGCAGGCACTGGACGAGATGTTTGAGGTTCTGAGCTCGACCAGTGCACCGAGCAGTAAGCTGTAGGGAGGGTTTTATGGGGTTTTCATGATGGAGAGAGAATATATGCACGTTGATAGGTATTTAGGTTTTATTAAAAAGAATGGTGTTGGATTTTTTTTTGACTCGAAAAGTTTTTAATGTCTAGAGAATTCCCTTGAATATAATTAACAATATGTCATAACTGTAATGTGGTTTGATTAGTAGCTTAAAATCCGAATTGATGCTACATTTCTTATTGCCGATTTAAAACCTTTTAAATATATCTCTTCGTGTGTCTTTCAAAAGACAGCTGAGTCTGCCACGTACGAACGTCTCAGGTAATTTCTGAGTAAAACTTAGACGATGTATTCTAAAAATAAAGAAATAATCGCTAGAACCATCACAAGCCATTGTAGTACATGAGCACGATCAGGCGCGTAAGATTCGACTAATATTTCGCATGCCCTTCGCTCAATTTCAAATACTTCTATTAAATTTTTCACAGCCTGCCGTACACTAACGGAACTATCAGCACTTTCTATTCATATCTTTCGTTCTAGTAAAATTACTGTCCACTCTTAGGACCTCATGGTGATGAGAGAATATTTCCTTCTACATCATCTCCTGTAAACTATTTCAGAGATCCTTCGGAACTTTCGATGGGCGGCATCAGGTATTTGGAAGGCACTCATTTAAGGGTATATCTCGAACGGGTAGTTATAATAAGACTTAATGGAAAGTTGGATGCAACACTTTCATTGTAGTTGTATTTTTAAACAGTTTTTCATCACTGGGTAGCTAGACAAAAAGGGGAGGGGGTCTTATGAATTTGGTATTTTGTTTTAGTTCAACAAAAACGCGAAACGCGTAAGTTTGGTCAACTTAAAATTGGTTTATTTCGGTTGAAAATACATTAAAAAACCTTAAATGCTGCATTGGGAATTTGAGTGTATATACAATGGTTGCTACGATGAGTTTTCGCCGTTTGCTCTTCAGTTTTCGACGTCCACGAAATGACCTCGAAATGACGTCCACGCAAGAGGAGCAGCGTGTCAAGCTCGCGTAGCAAGAGAATCCGACGTCAGCAAGAGAATCGCACGCCAAGTTGGCAATATTGCTGGATGTGGCCAAATCGACAGTGACAAACGTTTTAAAAGTGTTTGGGGAGCGTCTGTCGATCGCCAGGAAGCAGCGGCAAGCGTAGGTGGCAGCAAAATAGAAGCGGAATCCTAACCTCTCCATCCGGGACGTCGCTGGCAAGCTCAATGTCTCCCATACTACTGTACAGCGGGCCAAGAAACGGTCCGGGTTGTCGACGATTAAGAAGGTGAAGGTGGCGAACCGAGATTACAAACAAAACACGTCGGCAAAGCAGCGAAGTTTCGCAATTCGGAATCTCGTCTGACAGGCCATATGCACTTGTGGTGTAAACACGGCATTTTCATCACTATGGGAACCATCAATCAAGAGATCTACGTCCAGGAGTGCGTGGAAAAGCGGCTGCTACAAGTGGCGAACCAGCCCAGGAGGCTAAAAGCCACTCAAACAAAGATAAAAAAAAAGAGCGGCTGCTACCATTCCTAAAGCAACGCAATAGACCTGTGCTGTTCCTTCCGGACTTGGCAAACTGCCCCTATAGGGAAAAGGCAATCGAGTGGTACGATGCGAAAAACGCGGTTGTGGTACCCAAAGATCACAACCCTCCCAACAGCCCAGAACTCCGCCCTATCGAACGGTATTGGCTTTGGTCAAACGGAATCTCAAAAAAACTAATAAATCCTTGGAAAATTAGCATCAATTTAAATCTAACTGGCGTTCAGTGGCAAATAAGATCGATGAGGCCACTGTGCAAAGTTTAATGGAAGGGGTTAAGCGTAAGGCGCGTTAGTTTGGATTTGGTAAACCAAAAGAATAAAGCTATGTCCATTTAGAATCCTGAACAATAAAATCATTTGTATCTCGGTAACGGATTGACGTACAAATAAGTTTAATACATCAAAACAAAGGTAATACTGTTCTTTAAGGAAAAAATATCAGTACAAATAATTTCTCTTCATTTCTTATTAAAATTCGCACTTTCTTCTTTATTCTTCCCATCAAACGCTGCACACCTCTGGCGTCACTTCCTTGGCAAATTTGTTCCACATTTTGGTCATCTGAGTCGCGTCCCGAGCCGTTTTCCACTTTTCTTAAGCTTCCGCTTCATTATTGCCCAAAATCTCTCGATGGGCCGGAACTGCGGGCAGTTGGGTGGATTTATGTTATTATCGATGAAATCTACGTTACTATCGCGGTACCACCATAGACTAACTCTAAGACCAGTAGGTAGTAGTGATTTTTTTCTTAGCTCAGTCAGTACTAGCACATCGGTCCCAAGCTTAATAATGGGCCCCTAATAATGAACTCACACGAACACACTCAAATATTCTGTCACAATAACACAGCAAATCAAAACAAAGGCGCAAATATGTACAGCAAGTTGCTGGCTTCAAGGTGTATTTCGGACCAAGGGGTTCTACAACAGTGAACCAATTTTAAATCGCTAGTTGCATATTGATTGTTGGTACCACTGGATGACTTCCCGGCTGTAGTGGCAGCTCGCCAAATGTGGGCAAAACTTCACGGGACCTTTATGGGCTTTAATGAAAGGAAGTACACGGTTTCCGAGGCATTCTTCCTTCTACAGCTTCGAGTCCATCGTCTTATTCGTCACGAACACTTTGGTCTTTGCTCCCCAGCTGCATATCCATTGCCAAATCATCAGTTTTTTTTTTGGAAAATGTGTCCATAAAAGCAAACTTAAACTTCGCAAAGACATCTTCTCGTGCCGTTGTCATGTAGAATTTCAGACCAGGAAGCTGTCCAAAATCTATTTTGACGTAGGTTTCATCGAGATGAGCAGGCATCCTTGGTCAAAACTTCGTCAAAACCTGCTGGTACAATTTCCAAGCTCAAGTTTTGGTGACGACTTCAACGTTCTGTTTGTTTGCTTGCTCTTATCTTATGCTTCTTATCGAACGATATCCTGCTCTCAAAAGAATTCTTCGAACAGTACTGCGAGCAGCAGCGTATTTTTGTGCGATTTCATTATCTGATAGTCCAGGGTTTGCTCTGACGGTTCTCAACACCTTCTGGTTTAGCTTCCGGTCCTATTTTCCGCTACGACGCTGACCTTGAGGCACTCAATCCACGCTCTTTTCGCTCTCTGAAACGTTTGAGCACATCATACGCGGTTGATTTGGTTTGGATTATTAACGTGGGTGTGCCGAATTTTTTTCAATGCTATTTCGAACCCTTCCAAATCCTTCCTTATTGATACCGCTGCGCAGTACACCTCACTCGGCTCGTTGGGGAAAAAGTAGTCCATCAGCTCCTTTCCTTTCTCTCGACTGAAGATTATGGCGTTCCTTTTCCCTCCTGACAACGCCTAATCGGGGTGCACTCATCGATTTTCTCCGTCAATTCCTTTACATAAGTTCTTTTCGCTTTCCTAAACTTCTTGAATTTTCCCCTCCTACGCTGCAGCTCGATGAAGTTTGTCCTTGATTTGTCTCGATTGTACGCACGCAGAGCCTCTCGCAATTTCATCTCGCAATTCAATCAATGGTTTCAACCATATCTTGAGTCTTAGCTGTTTGACGGTTGCATTAAAAAAGGACTTTTTTCGGATGGTGATAAAAAAACCTAAGACAGATTGCTTTTGATAAATATCCTAGGAAAGGTAAATCCTAGAGGGTTTGAGCTGTTTAGTGGAATACCTGTAACTAGAAATTAGAAGAAAAATTAGTATCTTCCATTTAATTCCAACTACTTTTGCTTATCTTCGACAGATACGCGTATTTCGTCTACAATGTGCAGACTTCTTCAGTGTCTCGAGTTATTAGTACGAGACACTGAAGAAGTCTGCACATTGTAGACGAAATACGCGTATCTGTCGAAGATAAGCAAAGGTAGTTGGAATTAAATGGAAGATACTAATTTTTCTTCTAATTTCTAGTTCTAGGAAAGGTAATTTTTTAAGCTTACTTGCAAAAAAAATCTACGCCCTTGCGAGCGGCCTTCCGGCAGTTAACCGGAACATTCGCCATGGCGGACGAAAACATGCATGTAGGCATGTTTTTGAGTTCTTCCTTCGTTTTATTTATCAATTCCTCCTCAGTTTTCGTGACAAAATTGTTGGAGTAGATCTTACGCTTCAGGGTGGCCCAGAAATTCTCGATGGAACGCTGCTGAGGGACGATAGGCGGGTTCGCTGACTTGGGTACCACATCGATATTTAGCCGCGCCAACGATCGCTTCGAGTAGTGGCCTAACGCCAGATCCGGCCAGAACACCGCGTCTTCGCCCTTATGGTATTTCTTGATGAACGACGCAACTTCCGACAGGCATTTTGTACTATAAATTTCCCGTTCACGGCCAGTCCGGAACGACTTTGACATCCCCTTGTCGCTGATTGTCAGCCACGTTGGCATCCGTGAGATAAGTCTCGTCGTCTAGTGATCCTCAGAGTACAGAGATATGCGGAAATTCAATCCGACGGTTTGGCAACGGTGTTCGTTTTGTTTTTAAAAGCTGCTAACACTTCCGCAGAGTAAAATGTTACAGCTTTGTGCGTGAGCTTTTATTGTTTGTCAGCTTTTATTGTTTGCATATATAGCGTACAAGTAATTACTAAACTATCAACTATGAAGTGTATTGCAAAGTTTTTCACAAACCGCGGAGGTGTTAAATCATCGAATTGTGTCAACATAAGCTACGTCTTGAATATTGTTGGTGTAAACCAATGTATCACCGTATATGTACATTACAAAATCGAGACAAGACTGGAAGCGGGTTGGCCGGAAACTGTCGTATGAACGACTAGTAACTTTCCGAATACTCTGATGATTACTATTGCAGACTTGAATGAGTATGTAGGTGATTCCTAATGTTGATTTCAGACTTGGTGATTTCATAATTGAACGGCTATGAGGAAATCTGCGATCCAAACAATCAGACAGAATTAGACACTGGCGCAGAATTCGCTTCAAAATACTAATAAAACGACACTAGTGAAATAACTTGATTAAAATGAAAAATGGTCTTCTGTACAAATTCCGACAAATTTTCATTTCAGCAACACAAGCAAGTCGAGCACTCGAGCACTCGACACTGAAGAAGTCTGTAAGGCCGTTCCCAACGCTGAGTTTCATGTTTGTTGCAAACTGCTTGCCAGTTTTAAATTTTGGAACTGTCAAAATTAAAACAAAAACACGTTAATCGCAATGCCATGTTTTAAAAATATTGGTCGATCTTAATTTCGCGTTAAAAAAATCACTTGCAAAACAAACTAAAAACCGCTAATTTGACAGTCATCAGTCATAACAGCCGCCACAACTACAAAGAAACCCAGTTTAAAACAATGTTGCAACCGTGTTTCAAATCGCGTTGAAAATAAAACAGAGCTGTCGAGCAGTTGTAAATCTGTTGCAAAAATTTGCTCGAAAAGTAGAACTGCAGCACATCATTGGGAATGGCTTGTTTCAGTTCTAGTTGTAAACTAAAACAGCCCATACAAAGTAGAACAGCGTTGGGAACGGCCTAAGTAGCAGACGAAATAGGCCTATCTGTCAAAAGATAAGCTCATAGTGGAATTAAATGGAATTTGCTCGCGATTACTAGCGAAAATTTAAAAAAGTATTTCAAGGTTTAATTTTTTTTTTTAAGGTTTAAATTCTCCTAGTTTCCCAAACACAAGCAACATTATCGAGCACGGATAATAATAAAATATTATATTATTATTACACCAAGAGTTAAGCAGAATACGAATGATTCATATATAATTTTTGAAGCGTAATAAATATAAACCATTTATTTTATCTCCATTTCAATACTTAGCTATCGAAACATTTCAGCAAACAGTAAGCATGCTCGTTTGGATCAGATTTTGACAGTTCTCGCTGCTCGACATGGCCGCTTCCGCATATCTCTGTACTCTGAGGATCACTATCGTCGTCCATCACCACCGCCACGTCGCGATTCGCCGGGAAAATCGAGTTGACCATCTTATTCACCCGCTGCCGCTGCGTCATTGCCTGCAGCTCGGAAACCAGTGGACGCGGCTTTCGCTTCCTGACGTGTATGTTCATGTTTGCCAGGTACTTTTTCACTGTTTGGCCGGTTGAATCGACCTCCCGGCCAAGCGCACGCACCGATGTGGGCACTTTTCCCTCGGTCTTCCTCTTCAGCATCCTTTGGAGCTTCTTGTCGCTCGGGCTTTCTTTCGATGCTCTGATTGTTGTCTAATAGTGCCAAGATCTTGTATATGACGGAACATGCGTATCCGGCGTCCACAAAGCGCCGCACGATGTCCGTTTTCGACGCGGCGGGGTGCCATTATTTGAACGCGCACACTTCTGAACGGAGTTGCTTACTGTTTTTGCCATCACGGGTAGAGTTCGACTGATAGAGCTGTCAAATTTTGTCTGCTGACTCATGGGTTACTATGATTGATGTCCATTTTTTTTAAATGCAAATGTTATCAGGTCTTGTCGAACCTGCGCCGCAATGGACTCTAATACACGCGTGATTTACGGTTTCCTCCGTTTGGGTGACAAGCTTCTCGTCTACGCTGGCCAGCCAATCCTTGTGGAGGTGGACCCTTTTCCATCGATGTTTTCACACTCCTGGCGTAGCTAGGACCGCGTCTACCGATTACCGACTGTCTTGTTGCACTTCCACTGGCCTCAATATTGGATGCTGCATCCAGTTCTGGATACTCCACATTTAAATCGAGTGTTTCGTATCGTTTGGTCAGTTTTGGATACCGTTTCTCCACTTCTGCATGAGTTTTCCGCTCAAGCTTCATTGTATTGATGATCTTTTTCCTCCTCTGCCGTTCCTTACAAAACTTATAGTCAGCTTCGTGTTCCCTGCTACAGTTGACACAGCGAGTCCTGTTCAGGCAATCATGTAGGTCATGTATACACCCGTTTTTTCAGCCTTTTTGCAGCCAAAATTTCAAGCTCATCGCAATCCATTGGGACAACGTGTGTGGCTTTTTCGACTTTCAATATTATCGTTGGAACTGAAAACCGGAATAACTCACTGGCGCCAGATGGTTTTTCTCTCGTTCTGTAAGATTGAATTGTGGCGCATTTAGTGCGCTGTACAGCGCATCTGATGTGCTACACAGCGCACTAGATGCGACACTTTGTTGCCATACGGAAAAGCAGTTATATTGATTTGCGCGAGTGATTTTTCCGGTTTTCAACTGCAACGAGAATATTGAAGCGGAGTTCGTTGCTAACACGGCAGAAAAAGACTCAGCAAACAACTGACTAGACTCTGTTGCAGACGCTGCAGTCATGTCGATCAAATAATCGTTCGTTTTTTTTTAATCAGTTCGTTTATTTGTTAGACTCAGGCATGTGCAACACTTTACGGAGCCGATATTTAATATTGTTGTAAACATAGTTTTACCAACAATCAATATGCAACTAGCGATTTGAAATTGGTTCACTGTTGTAGAACCCCTTGGTCCGAAGTACACCTTGAAGACAGCACCTTGTTATACATATTTGCGCCTTGGTTTTGATTTGCTGTGTTATTTTGACAGAATATTTGAGAGTGTGTTCGTGTGAGTTCATTATTAGGGGCGCATTATGAAGCTTGGGACCGATACGCTAGTACTGACTGAGCCAAGAAAAAAAATTGTTCGGGACCTACTGGTCTTAGAGTTAGTCTATGGTTTTACTTTTCGTTATTAGTACAAGAGGGATCTAGAAATTAGAAGAAAAATTAGTATCTTCCATTTAATTCCAACTACCTTTGCTTATCTTCGACAGATACGAGTATTTCGTCTACAATGTGCAGACTTCTTCAGTGTCTCGTACTAATAAGTCGAGTTATTAGTACGAAACACTGAAGAAGTCTGCACATTGTAGACGAAATACGCGTATCTGTCGAAGATAAGCAAAGGTAGTTGGAATTAAATGGAAGATACTAATTTTTCTTCTAATTTCTAGTTACAGGTATTCCACTAAACAGCTCAAACCCTCTAGGATTCAACAAGAGGGATGCCAATTACTCGTGGCTAGCTCGAGGTTAATGGGTCACATTACCGTTTGGAAAGGGCTAGGTAGGTAACTTATTTAAGCCATTATTTCCTGCTTTTGGTTGCGACATCTACCAATCCTCGTTCCCTGTAGTCCCTTTCGGGAACTAAGCCGCAGATGGGTGACCACAGCTTTCTGGTCAGGTAAAAGTAGCACGGAAACAAAAATAAACGTTCTTTGGCATCGTTGCAAGTTTATGTTTTTTCTCAGACTCATTTACACTAAAAAAACCTAGGATTTTTAGATCGTGACATTCAAAAATCGGCACGCATTGCTGGCTTTTAGATAACATCTTTTATTGCTAGGCGATCGATGACGTCGTAATTTCTATTGACAACTGTTACGCGAACGATTTAATTCCCGCAAATGGAAAGTACTCCAGACGGGCGAAACTGGTGGCTGAATTCCAGTCCCGAAAGCGCCACAAAATTAATCACACGAACGTTCAGCGGTCGCTCCAAATGACGAGTAGTTCTAACTTTAAAGTGTTAACTAAAGGGTGTATTCGATAAAAATGGCACACACATATATACTCATCAAAATTAAACTGATTATCGGATTTTCTTGAAATTTTCAGGAAATGAAGAACTACTAATGAGTTTTGATTTACAACATTTGTTTTATTCAATTTCGTATCCCATCCCGAATGCCCGCACCTTCCTTTTGCCTCCACCCATCAAATTTTGTACAACCGATTTTCCCAGTATTTTTGTTGTTTTTACTCAAATTTTCTTCAATTCTAGCTCTGTTTTTATAGTTTTGGGATGTTTGCGAAGTTCCGTTTTCATAATTGCCCAGAATTTTTCAATTGGACGAAGTTCCGGTGAATTTGGTGGGTTCATATCCTTTGGCACAAAATTGACTCCGTTGGCTCGGTACCACTCCAATACGTTTCGAGCGTAGTGGCAGGATGCAAGATCAGGCCAAAACATAGTTGATCCATTGTGCTTCTTAATGAATGGCAAGAGACGCTTCTTAAGGCACTCTTCCGTGTAAATCGCACCGTTTATTGTTCCGGAAGTGATGAAGGGAGCACTTATTTCACCACATCCGCAAATCGCCTGCCAGATTAGAAACTTCTTTGCAAATTTCGATAGTTTCTTCTTTCGAGCATTCTCCGGAACATCGAACTTCGACTTAGCAACGAAATATTCTTGCCCAGGAAGTTGACGGAAGTCGGCCTTGACGTATGTTTCGTCATCCATCACGATGCAACCGGATTTGGTGAGTAGCTTCATGTAAAGTTTCCGGGCGCGGGTTTTCGCAGTGATGTTTTGTTTTTCATTCCGGTTTGGGGCTTTTTGCACTTTGTAAACATGTAACCCAGTACGCTTCATGGTTTTCTGCACAAAACCGACTGACACCTTAGACTTTTTAGCGACATCTCGAATTGACATGTTTAGACGGTTCTTGAATTGTTGTACGACTTTCCTGGCCATTGTACTGTCCATTGGACCACTTTTACGACCACTCCCTTTCTTCCTTTGGACACTGAGACGCTCCTTGAAGGTTCTTATTACACGAGACACAGTTGTATTCGCAATTCCAAGCCTTTTAGCAATCCACCGGTGGGACGCCCCTGGATTTTGATTGAGTGCACAAAATTTTCTCACGGACAATTTCTTGTTTCGACGACATGACTGGAACTACTGAATGTATAACTATGAAACTTGGCAGATATAAATAATACACTATGGATAAGATCTACTCAAATTTCTAGGTTTTTTACTCATACGATTCAAAAGTTACAGAAGATTTTCTGTGTGCCATTTTTATCGAATACACCCTTTATGCTGAATGTAAATTAAAAAAAATCAAAGGAAAATTGGGTCGGAAACTGAGAAAAATTGAAAAATTCAAAGAAAACACAAAACTTACTAAGTATAGATTTCGAAGCCTGCAAGTGTGGACTATTATTAAAGTGTGTTCCGATCAAAATTTTGTCAAACAGTAATGTGTGTGAGTTGACCAAAGTTTTTATTAATAAGTCAATTTTTTTTCTAGTCCAGTTGATACAGAATACAGAAGAAATATTCAGCTAAGCTTCCTTTTTACCGAATGCGAATTGCCGGGTCTTTCGTTTAACTCTTGCCAGAGGGTTTTGTACAGTCTCATTGTCCACTTTATTCACCGCAGAACGCCAGTTTGCTTTGAACTGATTCTCGCTGACAACAGCTTTTTGAGTCTTCTTAAGGTTCCGCTTGACGTCGGCCCAATATATTTCGATTAGGCGGAGCTCTGGCATGTTGGGAGGGTTCTTGCCCTTGGGTACCACTTGTACGTTGTTGGCAGTATACCACTGGCTTTTTCTCCATAATGGCAAGATGCCAAATCCGGCCAAAATAGAATGGAACAATTGTGTCGCTTCAGGAAAGGCAGTAGACGTTTTTGGATGCACTCGCTCGCAATGTAAACGTTGCTTTTCAAGCCATAGGTACAGATGACCTGCCACACCAGATATTTCTTCGCGAACTTTGACAGTTTAATGTGCTTGAAAATATCTCCCACCTTTCCCCGTCCGGTTTCCATATAAAATTCCTGTCCAGGAAGCTGTTTACAGTCTGTCTTGACGTAAGTTTCATCGTCCTGTACCACGCAATCAAACTTCGTCAGCATCGTCGTGTACAACTTTCGCGGTCGTGCTTTGACCGACGTGTTTTGTTTATCGTCGCGACTTGGAGTCACAATTTTCTTGTAAGTCGACAGTCCAGCTCGTTTTTTAGCTCTATCCACGGTTGAAGGCGCCACTCCCAGCATCTTTGTGACATTCCGGACGGAGAGGTTGGGATTCCTCTCGAAACAGCGGGCAACGCTTTTTGTCGTCGCTGTGGCCTCCGGCTTTCGATTTCCTCCCGATTCAGCTTTCCTGGCTGCCGACAAACGTTCACCGAACGCTTTCAATACGTTGGCAATAGTTGATTTAGCCACATTCAACAATTTGAGAGTAGTTTGGATTTTTGCCATACACGTGCAAAATTTTGATACGTTGCTTCTCTTCCTTCGACGACATTTTGATAACTGAAGTGCTAATCTCAAAATCAAAATAGTGACATGATGCTACACGTACACATCTGTGTGCCAAATTTTTCAATGCACGATAAAAGGAAATGCGTCAAGTTTTAGTGGACCAAATTTTGATCGAAACACCCTTTATGATGCAGCAAACTAAACAGTCGGAAGAGGAATTTCACAATCCAATAATGCCCGGGTAGATTCGCTTAACACAATACAGACAGAATTCTTTATTTATAACTCCTGAAAATACATCAATACAATTAGTTCATATAGAAATAGCAAAAAACGGATGATGAAAAATACGATCAATTAAAATTATTTAATTTACGTAATAGAAGTTTGCGATTTTTTTTTATTCAAATTGACTTTGCTAACGGCGTTTTTTTTCTTGTATCGTTGTATGTGTCTATTTCCCTAAATTTTCTATGAATGCTTTCCGTATTCTAATCTTGTTCGGTTTCTTCGTAGCCAAACTTAACAACCATTTGCAAACAAAAAATGGTACATTGAAGATTACGATATTACTTCATGTTTGTGGTCTATTAAACGCTAATGAACTCGAAGGTTTTCCTCCTTGCTTCTCGAGAGGTTTCACACTTACTATTCCTAAGCAAATGTTAAATTAGTAATCAACAGCTTTGTAAAATGTTGCTGTTGCAGAAAGAAAACGGAAAAACACAAAATGATACGACAAATCTAACAACAGAAATGTAAACTTCAAACCCTATACTAAGCATAGATGTCCGACAATCGATGAAAAGTTTCGCAAAGAATCGCAAAATCAAGGGTAGGTGGGTTCCTAGGATATTGATTTAGATCAAACAATGCAAAGACGTTGTTGTGGTGTTCGGTACTATCGTTAGAAAAAGGGGGCGCTGATTCGTGTTATCCACACTGGGTAAAATAAGGGCCTGCAGCAGCATGTAGGAAAAACTACCACTCGGATTTGAGTTTTTCGACAAGAAGTTAGTTGCACAAATCTTTCCGAGTTTGACACAGTCGAATGATGTATCTAAATGCCATTTTGAATTGAATTAAATTGAATGCCGCTTTGAATTTGAAAGCTGACTTGTCGACATTTGAATCTGTCAAACCAATCATTTTGCAGATAATCTAAAAATAAAAATAAATTAAAAGTTAATAAAAGTTAGAGCTTGGTGATAAATCTTCCGCCAAAACTGGTGCCAAAAATCAGATTTTAATAATTGCTGGGATATTTTTTTGGTTTTTAAAATTTCGAATCCAAAAGCGTGTGAAAATTCGGAAAGATCTTCAGCAACTGGAATCGCAGGCAATTTTCCAGAAAGAAAGATGATTTATTTGTTGCACAGAAAAGCAAATTCAAGCAATTAGTTTCAATTCGACAGAACCCATCCAAGTGTGCCTACGGTGTAACTATTATTGTGAAGGACGTCGGTATTTCGTATTTCTAACTCTACCTAAACTTGTGTTTGTATATCTTAAAATGTTTCCCTAAACTCTGTATGGCAGTCTGTGTGGTGCGGGTTTTGTAGTTTGTTTGTTTCTGGCCTAATTAGTATTTACCCTTATTGATTAAAACTTGACAAGAAGAACAATCCCAAACTGGCGCATGACCTCCTGAGTTTTAATAATTCCCTTATACACGCATAACTTTAAACGTTGCTTCTAGACACTATAATAAGGCTAAAATTTTCACTAAATTTAGATTTCAATTTAATTTTTTTTCTGCTTTATAAATATACTTTTGAGTAAACATTCTCCTAGGGTTACAAGGTACCCATGTACGTGTGTTTTTGTTTTGAATGATCTTAGTTAGTACTGTTGAATTTACAGTCAACTCTTTCTTACTAATCTTTTCTAAACTCGATATTCACCCGGATTCGATGGAAGTTCAGGCTACCTCTAATCATACACATCCCATTAATTTCGAGTAAAGGAGAATTGACTGCAATATATAACGTGGACAAAACACTGAGAGAAAAGCTTTTCTAATTTTCAAAAGAATATCCAAATACTATTCCGATAGACTTATCAATTCTGCTAGATATATGCGGACAACGTTCTTCTTTTTCATTCTGTTAAAATGACTGATTTGGTTTAGTATGTTGATTCAACAAATAATAAGACTCACAAAGACGAAAAACCTAGAACGGGATCGACAGCAACAAAAGTTCACTGTTTCGTTGTCTTCCTCTTCTCGTGCAAAGAAAAATCATTAAAACTAACTAACAGATATTCCACGTTTTTCGATCTGATCCGTTTACCGACTAATACATTTTCGTTGGCTTAGTTTTGTAAGGAAATGTCCAAATTCGTTATACTCACCTTAACGGCACCCGAGGTTGGAGGAGAACGATTAGGTTGCGCCTATTGGTATTATGTCTAATAGCATTCCTCCCAACTGGAGCTGTTCGGCCGTGCTGATCGTTGCGTAGACTGCATCGTTGCCGACCTGTCGCTTGCACCTTGTCGTTTGCCAGAACTCGTTGACACTAGTACCAAACCGGCTAGACTGTTTTCGGGTGGCCCGCGATGTTTGTGAAGAAAGAGAAGATGAGGAAACGTGAACTAAAGTTGTGGCAACTTGGAGCTCCAGAAATGTGCTGAATGATGATGTTGATGGGAACAGCTCTGCGATGCCCTTCGAAGCAATATTTTACGGTATCCGATGTTATTTGCTATCATTTGTTGCACCTCGAGCTTTCGTAGATGCAAATCTGTATATTAAGGGAATGGACATTGCAGAAAACTATTCGGAGTTCTAAGATTTGCATCCTCGAAATAGCGAGGTGATTACTGAACCCTGATCCCCTTAATGTGTTTGAAATGTGAACCATCATCATAAATGCCGTTGAGAACAATAGTTATTAAGTTGATATAGGTTAACCGTTCCCATATGAATATCATTGTTCCTTATCCTACGTTCATCCTACGCTGAGTCTAAAGATTGGAGTGCAAATTGAATGGTTTCTTTTCGTAATTAGGCTTGCAATAACCAATACAAATGTGACAAACCAATCGCCTCACGCTTCAGCTGTTGGTTCAGGTTATTATAAGTAGGACGAGCAATAGGACCGATATGAGAACTTATACCCTATTCAGAATTTATCAAAGCCAATATGTACAAGTTTTGAAATTTTTCGAGAACCTTCGGTGCCCAACTAGCAAAATGAAACCCGCAAGTGAAAAAATAGCAATTTCAGAAAAAAAATGTTCCAACCGGAGATACCCTCGTTTACTTACTTCGTTGATTTGATGGTTTCTGTTATTGGAAATTTCGCAACTTTCTTCTCGAGCAAAATAAATAGCACTTAAGTTCATAGATATTAGAGGAATTTTAAACCAATTGAGGTTGAAAGCGTTTGGTTTCTTATAGTAACCCATAACCAGTAAACATAACTCACGTAACACAAATCTATTCGTAATTAACATAAACGCTTAAGTTAGGGTTCTTTATTGTTGTGTGTGGGCGCTAGGCCATACGTTTGATACAATCCAATGGTTAAAGTCAGCAACTATAATGAGAAAAGATATGCTTTGAGGGTTCGAGTTTGTAATTGTTCGGAAGTTTTGGTTATAAAAGCGGTCTAAGTGGTGATAAGTGACTTGATGGTTAACAGTTTGACGTAGATAAGTTTTCAAGAGGTTGCTAAGGTTCGCATTTTTCAATTGCCTACTATTACCTTTACCCATACGGTATGGACCATAGCCTCACAACAGATGCCAAATACACACATGATTAGGTAGGTAACAGCTGACTACAAACGTAACCTGCTGTTGCAGTTGTGTTGTTATTGTTTGTTATCTTAAATATATATACATAAAAATAAACTTCTGGTCTGTCTGCCTGTTTGCCTGTCTGTCTGTCTGTCTGTCTGTCTGTCTGTCTGTCTGTCTGTCTGTCTTTATAGATTCGTAAAATAGAACCGATCGGAGTGAAATTTTCCAAGCAGGGGGTTTTGGAACCTCTCTTTTCTGGAAGAGGGATAAATAAAACACAAATTTCTGCATGACTCAAGACCCCTCCCCTTTCTGGAAGGAGGAGCTTTCATACAAATGATAAGGCATAACTCGAGAACTAATCATCAAATGGAACCAAATTTGGCATATGGAGGTTTTTGAAGGAGAGAAATGTTTTTATGGTGGTTTGAGATCACCCTGGCCTCTGTAGGGTTCCAAGCAAATGAAACACAAATTCCTGCATAACTCGAGAATTAAACGAGCAAATTGTACGAAATTTGGCAGCTAGCAATTTATAATGGCAAGAAATAAATCTATGGTGGTTTGGGATCCTTTCGCGAATTCCAGCAACATTTATATGCCTTTTGAATGGCCGGGGGCGGGGTGGGGGGTTCTCCCATACAATTAGAACACAAATTTCTGCATAACTCGAGAACTAACCAAACAAGCAGATTTTTGACGGCAAGAAATATTTGTATGGTAATTTGAGACCTCTCCGCTTCTTGGAGGGGGGGGGGGGGGGGAGGGGGAGCTAACATACAAATGAAACACAAATTTCTGAATAAGAAGAACTAATCAAGCAAATTCAACAAAATTTGGCAGGTGGAGGTTTTTGAAGGTAGGATAATTTTCTATGATGGTTTTAGATCCCTCCTCTCTCTCTTTAAGGGGGGTTCTCATACAAATGAAGCAAAAATTTCTGATAACTCAAGAGCTAATCAACCAAAAGGAACCAAAACTGGCATGTGGAGGATTTTGAAGGCAAGATATATTTCTATGGTGGTTTGAGACCCCTCCATTAACTAAAAAAGGAGGGGGCTCCATACAATTGAAATACAGATTTCTGCATAACTCAAGAACTAATCAAGCAAATGGAACCAAATTTGGAATGTGAGGGGTTTAGAAGAAAATGATTATATGGAGTTTGAGATCCCTCCCCTCTCTGAAATGGAGGGGCCCACTACTCATAAAAGTGAAACACAAATTTCTACCAAACATGATAATTATCCAGGTTACTAAAACACAAATTGTGTATTTCTCAGGTTCTGATAGAAGTTTGAACCCCTTCTTAGTCATTCCGAAAAACAACCATAAACGTGAGAGTTCTATTAAATTTACATTCATTTAGTTGCAAGCGTAGCAGCGCTCCCACCGGGTTCAGCTAGTCGGCTATAAATGACCCATTTAGGGGGGTACAATCTCAGTCAGTCAGTCATATCACATAGTGAAAAAAAAAACAATTCTGTCGGTCAGTTTAAACTTCAGACTATTCCTGTAACTCATTTTAGAACAAAGTTTGCCTATGAGCGGTAGGTTAATTTCAAATGTTCAATTAGATTGAAAGAGACGTTGCTTTGGTTTAATACACCATGAACCCATGTCAATTGAATTGAAAACTATGACAACAACCATAAAACCATAAAACACAATTTGTATACATTGTCGTTCAATTTTTACCCTTTGACATTTGGAGAAGTTATCATAAAACGGTTCGTTCATAACTTGGGTAATATTTGATTTTTTTCCCCTGAAACATACCTTAAGACACACACGCATATGCAGTATGCGAATCGAGTAAAGCGCGACGAACTGTATTAAGTATTCCACAGATTGCCGCGTTTTTTTCCGCCGCGACTGCGAATAATCGTGGCGAAAAAATCCTTTAATTTTAGTTTACAAAGAGAACAATTAGACATAGATTATATCAGGGATCGCGAGGTTCACGTTCGACCGCGTTTGTGTACTGATATGATTTAAATATCTAAATTTATAAACATCATAACACATACTGTTGAATCCTGGAAAGTTTGCGCTATTTAGTGGAATATCAGTCGACTTACCTTTGTGACCCTCTGCCCTGCCCTTCGGTTCAGAAAGGGGTATGGGCGCGTTCTGGTGAGTTGGTCGCGGCAGATTTCATGTCTGAATCGGCTGCCCCGTCAACGTTCAAAAGTACCTTAACCAAATGGACATGTAATGATCACTTGAAGATGCGATGGGGGATCATTGCCCTGATATTCCCAAATAAAGCACGTTGTAGAACGTTTATTGTCTTCTACAACCAAACATGATGGAATTGAGTAAACGAGCGAAAGTTCAACGGGTATGATCTCTCATATGCATCCGTCAAATCATTCTGAACGGCCATGAACATCTCACATCTCCTATCCCATGACCGCGAACGGAGTGTTATGACACATTCTGAGTCTCGTTATGCGCTACTAAAGTCAGCTCTTCAAAATCAGAAACACCGATCATCAAAGGAAGGTTGCAGCAATAAGTGGGGAACGGTATACAACCCTAACCAATTTTACTTTCACCCAAAGTTTCAAACACAAGCTTCAAGGTAAGATGAAGAAAATCGTTAATTTCTCTGAATTTTCCATATATTTATGCAACACCATTTGTTGGAATGAAGGGAGGGACAATCAGAGCATCTGATTGAAGTGATTTGGATAAGAAGAGTGAGACTGCCAACTTCATGTTATCATTGCGTGAATAAAGGGCGGGCTCTTCTCCCCATCTAGTGGGACTTTTTACTAGGCAAGGGCAGGGTTTTGGTTTGGTTTCTACGAATTTGTTTTTGGGAAAGATTCCTTGTACCTTTGGGTTGCGCGTAAGTGATTAAGGGCCCCCATACGTTTTTGGCCCTCCATGCAGGAACATGATGAAAAATTTACCACAGTACAGCTTTGATCAAATCGTTTCATTAAAACAGTCCAGTGCTATTGGCAGTTGCCTTGCTACGTCATCGTCAAACAATAATGACTCTTGTAAAATGATCAAGAGCTACCGTATTTTGAGCAGAGCTCGAAAAAAATGACAGCCGTCGTGAACGATGAGTAAAAAAAATATTCAGTAGGTACAATTTTCGCTCCCTTCATTTCGTTCTATCAGTCACGCAATATATTCGTGTTTACTATTTTGCTATGCTCAGTCATTCCGTTGTCCTTGTGTTCCACACAACTCATTCACACCACAGCAAAGGACACGGCTATTCAAGCCTTCAAGAGATTTTGGTTGCTTGACTGAATGTTCTCTTAACCAGTCATTCATTTTCGTGTTCGTGAGTGATTTTTTCTGCCACAGGATTTCAAGTATTCCCGAACATGGCTGAAGGCAAAGGAAGCCAACAGGCTAAATGGCCGAAATCGCTACAGAGTTTGTGGGGCATTTGTTCGAGAAAAGGCATTTGCAGGATCGATTCAAGAAGTTTTGGTTTTTTTTCACTTCATTGATTCTCCAAATGAATGACTGTTCTTCCGTCTTCACGGTAGAACGTTGAAATTGAATGAGTTGTTTGCACTTACGTACATTCACTGCTTTCCGGAACGAATGAATGATCAAAGTAAAGTAACATAAAACAAATTGACTCATCTTGCACAAGAGATTCATGAAGGCAAATTTGTGTTTACTTCATGTTCGCTAAGAACAGTGCGTGATGACTAATATTTTAACTCAGTCAGGGTGCAATTTGAGAATTGAATATGATATTTTTAAGCTCTGATTTTGAGTCAATGCATCAATTGATACAGTCCATCAGGATGACAATAACTCGTAATCCCTCGTAAATCCTTAGCTCGAGTTGAAAGACTAATGATTGCTGACTGAATAAAACGAGCTAGAGTAGATCGAAGCTAGAAACTGTAGAAGACGTCTATCGTTATTCTGTTTACAGAAAAGGCTGTGTTTACTGTCGAAAGGGTGTTCGACAGTCGCACCAAGCGGAATATAAGTTCGAAGAAAGTATCTGATGTATCTGAGAACATCAAATTCGCGTTCTGGACCTAGCATCCAGCAGGGGTGATGGTGTTCGGGTTGTTGCTTCCTGTGTGTGTTTGTTTGTACAATCCAACGCCCACCGTCCGACAGAGCTTTTATGGAAAAAAATTTTTGCGGTTAAACGAACTGTTGTCTGATACGACAAATATTTTTAGCCCGGGAGTTAGAAGGTGATAGTTCTGTTGGGTTCCAGTGACCAATTTCAGGATGGCTGGTTGCTCACGTCCATTCCGTGGTCACTTTCACTTACAACAAGCCCCGCATAAATATAGTATCAATATCGAATGGATATTAGTATTGTGCCTAAACTTTCATGATCAAAACATATTATTTTGAGGATGGCACGTATTTAGCAGGATCGCCTTTATCAAAAATCATTGACATTAGGAACAAATTTTAACAGAAATGTAACGTATCGGAACATAGTTAGTTTATTTTCAAATATTCCCAAACAAACAATCCCACCTTTTTTTTTTTTTTCTTTATTAAAGAGGCTTTTAGCCTCCTGGGCTAGTTCGTCTCTTAATCCCACCTAAGTGGTAAACCTTTCAAAGGCTTGATAGGCCTAGAAAACTTGAAAATTTATGTTTGTATATATAGCCATAACTCAAGTTGAAAAGCTAAGCTGTATCACTTCCATTAAATTAATATGTTCGAAACAACAAATAATGTTAAATAAAGACAAATTTATGATGATGATTTAACTTGAAAAATCACTGTGTGAGGAATAAAAACTGCACAGCTCTCCCTCCGCACACCACGTGGTGAGTGCATCTAAAATTATATGCCAGCCATTCACGCGTGCATGTGCGTTGGCTTCGTTCGTTTCTTCTGACCAGCAAATGGCCGTCTTCTATATTGCACTGGTTTTCTTATTTTTTCACTCCACACTCTGCCAATAATGAAAATCCCCCGCTATGAGGCGACTTCAACTTCAAAACTGCTAATACTCATCAAATTACTCGCGACAAAGCGGAAAAATACTCTAATTTAATCACTTCTATCAGGGTCCACCTACCACTAACAAACAAAACTAAGCTGATATAACTTTTCCTCCGGGTGCGGGGGCGAAGCACAAATAACAAAAAATACGTGAAAAAACTACCGTTCATCACATACTGTGACACAAAGCACGCGGAGATTTGATGATTTCACTGTTTTTTTTAAGTTGAAATAGGGTAAGGGGATGTAAAGTTAGCCTAGCTCCTTCATTCGGCCTATGTACCAAATGTGTCATTAATTTAGCGATAATCAACAAAATCATGTTGCTATTAGGATGACCGATGTTATCCGAAGCAGTTGAGACAATATTAATCAACTTATCGTTGTTCACTTCCGCGTAATTTTCGATTTCTTGAACTTTTGGGGCATCTTGATTCCACTAGTTAAGCTGAACCGATGATCTACACGATCTTCAAGTGATCTAAATTTGGCTTAATTGAATCGATAAAGCAAGTAATGCAGTCTGGATGTACAGAGAAAAGTTACACGCTACAAACTAACTGTTCACATGGGTAAAATAACAATGATTTTATAAGAAAACCGTAGACCCAATGTTGGGGACATATTTTTTTGGGATGTTCCCAATTATGGCCTCTTGTATCAATAACGTAGCAAAAAGGTTGTGATTGGTAAAATTTCAATTAGAAATGCATGAATTTGCAGTTGTTTATATTCAAGTGGCTCATCTAAACACAAATCGAAGAGACAAAATCATTGTATAGTGAATTATAATGTTTCCATTATTGAATGGCTGATAAATCATATGTGAACATCGCTTAAGTGTTTCGAGGCAGTTTTACTTTAGTTTGTTTTGTGGAATGTTGTATCAAGTAAATCAAGTACAGCTCACAATGCTTTATTCATAAAATTAGGAAAAAAACCGAACTGCCTCTAGTAGAAAATCCATCGAATGGGACAAACTTACATCCACAAATAGACCCAATTTGGTGCCTATGGACCGACATTAAATCCACATCCCTCGATTTTTTCTGACTTTATAAAAAGAGTTGTGTAACTTTTCGTGATACACACTACCAAATTTCTTATCAAACTTATCTTTGCAAGTGTATAATTAGTTGAATCTCGCTTACAGCTTAAAAACTATATGAGTTATAATAAAAAATGTGATCGATGGTTGCATAATAAGCTGAGTCAAGGGACACATACCCTACGAATCAGTGTTTGATTTTTTTTCGCGAAAATGACGCAGCAAAAACAAAACACGTCATTTTCAAAGCACGGCATGCTGCGATCTCGGTGCTCGGGTTTGTTGCTTCCTATGGCAAAAAATGGACCCCATTTTTATCCAAGAAGGCCTGAAAGTGAATACAGATGAGTTCTTAAGAATCCTTAAGGATCATGTTTTGTCTTGGATTACATCTACCTACGGTGCCCCTGCCCAGTGGCGTAGTGAGGCGGTGGCAAAAGTGGCCCCCGGCAGAGGCACCTGGCCACAGGGGCGCAAAAATTGAAGGTGCTTAAGCTGTTTTGTGAAATTTCATTTTTCATACTTAGGCTTCTTGATGCTAAATGGTTTTACAAAAAGCTGACAAACGGAGAAAAAGTTAAACGTCAATGGATGCTTTACAGTGTTCCTTCGAACGCTGTTTTTTTTTGGTGATTTTAAGTCTCGTAACATTTTGTCGAATTTCGGAAAAAGATTTGATGATTGGAAGAATTTAAATCCAATTATACAAACTGGAATTCATCGAGCAACCGAGAATGCTTCTTCCTGTGGGAGAATTTAAAAAAAAAAGGCGTTACTTGGTAGAACGGTTGATTCTGATTTTTTGCATGAAATTACAAAAGAAACTGAGAAATTGCGAAACATTTTGAAAATTGGGGTCGTGATAGATAGAGACAACATTAATAATTGAAACAAAACATGTAAAAAGCAATATAAATTGAGGCGTCATTTTCTTGGTTTGCCAGGGGCGCAACCAACTCTTAGCCCTGCCCACATGCCAAAGAAAACATAAATGGACAACATACCCCAATTCTTGTTCAAAGAGATGTGGCCACCTAACTTCTCTGGATTTTCAGTGTAATAACTATAGAAGTGCATTCAGAAGACTAAATTGAGGAGCTAATTATCCATTATGTCCAGCTTGATGGTGGTAAGCACCTTCTGTTTATATGGCCCTGGTAGTAAATTCGGGAATTTATGGGATTTTCAGAATTAGATTCAATACTTCCGGAACGATCGGAACGGAATTTACAGTGGAGAAAGTCAAATGACAAGGTTCCTAAAACTGTTGCCAAAAGCACGCTCCGAGTATACTGTGACGGACAGTACAATAAGACCAAACCCCAATTTTCATACAAAATGGTTTTGTGTGGGGGCTTGGCTTTCATTTTCCCGTGCACCAATTGAGCTGACATTTCGGCAATAGTCTAGAAGCAACCTGAATTTTCATCTGTATCAAATCCATGATCTTTCATGAACTACTTAGTTACGACAAAACAGTAAGACCACCTTTTGATTTGTAAAATAATAATCAAAGTTTAGGATCTTAATTTTGATTACTGATGTCGGGCCATTTTAACATCAGTATCAACATAATCAAAATATCAAAAATTATCAAAAATTCACCAACATGGCCTAAACTATGGAAATTAAAATGTGTTCTTGTTGCTTTGTCGTGAGCCGTGTCTAGCTCCTAAAGTGTTGAATGAAAAGTCGGCGCCAGTTCCAAATGATAAATTTCAACTCAGGTTTAACTTTAGCCTTAGAACATGATCCCATGCTTCGGTACTAATTTGTCATTACCACTATCATCATCATCACCATCATCATCACCATCATCATCATCATCATCATTAGCAGCGGAAAAAGGTATCGGGTCCCGTTGTCAAATATTAAGAAGCGGGAAACTTACCTCCATCGAACGCATTCGGGTTAATGTAGCTGATGAGATCGTTGTCCGACATGATGGTCAGTTCTTGCGGTATGTTGGTAGCAGTTGTCACTGTAGTCTGCTGTTGTTGCTGCTGCTGTGGTTGCTGTTGCTGCTGTTGTTGTTGTTGGTGCTGCTGGGCAACGACAGTTGGAATTATCGGTGGGGATTGTTGTTGCTGTTGATGCATCATTAGGTTGGTGGGAAGAATTGGACCAGTGGTGTCCATTGGTTGGTGAGGTGGTTGTACTGTGAGCGGCATGATGGCATTGCTTATATCCATTTGTTCTGGAAGGGGTTGTTGTTGTTGTTGTTGGTGTCTTTGCATTTGCTGCTGTTGCTGTTGTTGTTGTAGCTGATGCTGCTGTTGTTGTAATTGCTGCTGTTGTTGATGTTGTTGTAGTTGCTGATGTTGCTGTTGCTGCAGTTGATGTTGCTGTTGTTGCTGTTGTTGTTGAAGTTGTTGCTGCTGATGTTGTTGCTGTTGCTGCTGTTGTTGTTGGGCTACGGCCAAATTCACTAGGAGAGATTCGGTTGCTTGTTGCTGTTGTTGTTGTAGTTGGGTTTGTTGTTGAATGCTTTCTGTTATCAAGTTTTGTACAAGTTGCTGTTGTTCTTGTTGTTGTTGCTGTTGTTGTAAGGCGTTTTCCATAGTGTCTGAAACCATGGGTGTTGGTTGGCACTGAGGTAGAATGCTGTGTTGGGAGTTCATGGTATGAGTCTGTGGTTGACAGGAGGTAGTCATCATTTCTTGTGCGTTCATTGTGATCAAAGCGTTGATCGTCGTCTGGGTTGTGACCGAGGGTTCTTGAGAAGTAAGGATTTCAGCAGCTGCATTGAGGATTATGTCCTGAACAGCTTGGGTGGTTTCCTTGGGCTGTGATTCGATTATATTAGCAGCGACAGCAGCCATATTGTTCAGTACCTGGTTCGTCAATATATTCTTACCCTCTGAGACAGCTGCGGCCGCAGCTACGGCAGCGGCTGCCGTAGCTGCTACAGTCGCATTTGATGGCGAGCAGATCATCGATGAAGGCGATACCGTCGGGTTGAGAATGAGCTCCGGCGAAATGGAAGCATGTGGATTAGGGCTTACGTCGTTGGATGAGGGATTTGTTGCGAGAACGAGATTCGCTGGAGAATTAACGACCAAGGAGGTTTGTGAGTTCAGCATAACATCCTGAGATAGGGGTGATTGGTTAGTAGAAATGTTGTTGCCCGTGATTTCACTGTGTAACATTGGGGTTGCTGTTGTCACTGGAGAATGCACAGATGTGTTACTGCTGGGAAGAGGAGGCATTACTGAGCCCAGCTCCATCATGGCTGCCGAAACCTGTTGACTGTTGACAATGCTTGCCAAGGTTGATTCTATCACCTGTGCGCCCGTTTGTTGAACAGCACTTCCTATCATATCGTTTACTTTATATTGTGATTTAATTTCTTCTACACTGTTAAGAGTATCTATCGGGGCACTGGGTGTTGTTATCATACGTTCGATTTGATTCCTCGCGGAAGAAAGGTTGTTGGCTTCATGTTTAATGCACAGGTCCATCACCTTTAGTTCGGATGCCGGAGATGTCGATGAGTTGCTCATCTCGTTTGTTTCCATCAGCGTGCTAAGCCCACCTCGGAAACCAACTATCGTGCTAGGCACGGACCCAACGTCCATTGCACTGTTTTCGTTTACCAGCATGGACAAACTGGAACTGTCTTCCATGAGATCCATGCTCGGTTGCCGAACGCTACGCCTTCGGTACATAATTTGGCTATTATCGATCGAGTTATCGGTCGATTCGGGAAATCGATCCAGTGAATCTTCATTCCCCGGGCTTCTGCTGCTTTCTTCGATGAGCTCGGCTTTAAAGCTCGGCGGAGACGACAAGGCATGCTGTTCGCCTACAAGTGACGATCTTCGACCTGTGCTAACGGCCGTCATGGCCGGAAGCTGCAAGACATGCACCGGTGGGGGCATCATACCCGTGTCTAGCTTATCCTGAACAGCTTGCGTCAACTGTTGGGATCCCCAGAAGAGCAACGATTTCCTCGCGGCCGTAACATCGCCCATTGATGGGATTGAATCTAGGGAGAAGAGAGGAAGAGAGTAGACAGAGCAAGAAAACAGAAAAAAGGGAGAAACACCGTGTTATTATCGATAGTCGCTGTTCCGGTCTTAAGCCTAGTGATTGTTTATGAAATTTAACATATGCTTGTTCATAATATCTAGCGAAAAGCGTGGGTGGACAGTTGGCTCAAGGTGTTTCATTTTCCAATCTGAATTCCTCTGATCCGCTTCGCGCGCTCCTGTCGTTTATGATTTCAACAACGGAAACAAGAAGGTCGTTCATTCACTCTCTCACACGCACAAGAACAGGCCCATTCAATTCACACTCACATTCTGGAAATAAATTTTGGTGATGAAAAAGTTCCTGATTCGTTACCATCAAACGAGCAGGTGCCGCGGGAGACGGATCTGGGATTCGAACTCTTTTATTTGATTTTGCCTAGTGTGGAGTACAGTAAATCGGTGAGGGAATATTTATAAATATAAGAGAACGTTCATATCTTTCGAGCTAGATTAACAAACGGCAGCACGCTTGGATGGACACTTTCGTAAATCCGAGCCGGATATTGGCATCATTTCTTCCTAAAAACATACGACATCTCGTTCCGTCGCCCCTTAGAGTGAGTGAAATGATGCTCTGTACGAAAAAGAGTAATTTTTTAAGATCCTCTTGGTTGTGGTTTCATTGGAAACCGCGAATTTAAGTACTTTTAAAAATCACAATAAAACCAAAATTATTTTGACGTTAGCACGAACCGAAGGAACTTTTTAGGGGGTAAGTGGGAACGCGTATGCACAGGATGTGGTGATTTCTGGAAGAGCTGTTCGGAGCTGTGTGTTCGCTCACTCTAGAAGGCTAAAGAAGAAAAGATTCGGGCATGAAAGTAACAAAACACAAGAATCGGTATATGTGGAAATATAGCAATTAATGGTTGGCATGTTATATCAGTATCAGTACCCTTGATGAACGACCGCCGGATTGTGCGTAGAGGCGCGCTGAGCAGCTGATGCGGATGCGGATGCGGGCGTGTGTGTGTGTGCATGCGAGCATGGTGATATTCGGCTCCTTCGGCGGCTGTGCCAGGGAATAGCATCAGGCTGATGAGGCGTCTTCGGGGTTCCAATCGATACTGCCAGTATCGAATCGGCCTCGTTTGGGACCGAATGGGACAAGTGGCACCACAGTGCAGGCGCAGTGATATTCTAGCTTAATATTAGCTCTTTTTCGTTCATGAAAGCTGTGTACGTACAAGACAAGAGAAACAGAACATCGTGTGGGAATTAGTTTCTCCAACTATTGTATGGTCTGCTGGTGCCAGACGGTTTCTAAATCTAGATTTTCTGGTCCAGTTTATTTGATTCTTTTTTTTTTTGAGTCGATGCCTTTCTTTTGTCCAAGTGTCCAAGCGATAGTTTCGGAATTGTGGGAGAGGAACGCACAGTCACAACCTAGACAGAGCTAAGAGGAAAGGGAAAGAAAAATGGTGGAACTCAAATGATTGCGTAATACTTTGGCCACAAGGCGGGGTTCATATGTTGGGGAGTAACGTTCAGGCTGGGGTTTGCTTTAGAACTAATCTATTCGGACACTATCTGGAACAAGTGTGGGAGCCAAAAAGTTTCTACAGTCATCAGAGCTAAACTTTGCGTCAAAGGAGGAATGTTTTAATTAACTTTTTCATAGATAATATGATGAGTCTATTCCAAGTAACAATTTTAGTTTTATTCCAGCCGTATAGCCTCCTCTTGGCCTTGTTGATAAAACTATATTCAAAACTCTTTTGTCTACCAACACTTTCTCTATGCTTCTTTAAAGCTGAAATTTTTACAAAGTAGTCCACTCTATAGGCGATTGCGAAAACAAATTTATAAAACTGTTGCAAGACTAGAACGATTTTTATAATGTTCTAGTGAAAGATGTTATGACCACTTAAAAACCTTCATAAAACCGATTGGCTGCCGTGAAAACCAGCATAAGGCCAAGTGGCCAAGGCTTCACTGTTATATCGTGGCTGGTTTTTGTTGTTCTGCTTTGTTCGATTCTGTTCTCTTCTGATTCATTTAACAGTGAATAATACACTTTGATTGTTGTTTTTTGTATTCTCCCATGCGCGGAGTTACGAGCTTTGATGAAATTTGTCAGAAGCAGATAATTTCTTGTCTCCATGCGAAGCTCTAGGAGTGGACGGTAATTTATTGCTAGAAAGAATAGAATTGAAGAGAAAGGATATTTCAATTTCAATACACGTAGCTGGGTCATGAATAGTCTGCAGAGGTAAATAACTCCTTCTCATTACATGTACCCTGAATATTAAATGAAGCCAGTCCATTCCTGTTGATGAACTTATCTCCATGTTCTTGGGGTTTGACTATTAGCACATGGGTATAATCAATAGCACCAATTGCAAGGGGAAACGAATGATTTTGGCACCAAAACATCTCTGCTTGTTTCATAGCTTCCGCTGTGTTAGGGAATTGAATCCAATCATCTGCTTTAGCGACTACTTTTTGGCACATATCCCATATAGTTTTACAAGCCGTGGTTTGATGGATTCCGATGACATCTCCTACGCTAACCTGAAATATCAGGATTGATCAAATACAATTGCGTGAAACACTATGTGAAACAAGCATTGCTTCTATGATTAATACCTGAAATCCAGGATCACCAATGTAGCGAAGAAATGTTCGCATTTTCCGGTCACAGTTTAAAGCACCTCCTCGGGTCTCATTATTATCAACCGTGAAATGTTCGGTCAGCCATTCAACGTTATCTTCTGTGAACCGATGCAAACTCCTGTAGTTGTCACTATTTGTGCTACGTCTATTCACATAAATTATCTGACGATGGTCGTCTAAATTCATAAACGTAGCCATCTTTCGGAATAATTAATATAAGAATTTCAAAACACGCGCTGAAAGAACATTTTGTAGCAACGTCTGGACCAGACTACAAATAAATTGTAGTATTGACTGCTATTATTCATACCACTACCAAAACATGTTCCTCAAAAGTAGTAAGTGTAAAAATTGTAAAGTAAAGCTGCTTTTATTCTTACCATTTTACTACAACATTAGAAATACGAATAAATTTTTAATAAATTGTGGATAAGCACTTTTTATTCATTCTTGATTCAATTAAAGTTCCATCGAGCTCCGTCTCAAATCCGATACAGAATTGTTCCTTAGAGTGTGCTATAAAAGATCGTATGTGTTAAAACTGCAACTTTTTGCAATTGTAGAAGATTTTTTCATTTTTTGTGGGTCATTGTCAATTTGAAAATTGGAAAGCAATTGAACATTGTGTGTATATTAGTCGACATTGAGTACAAAGCAAGTCAAATGCAAGGGGTGTCTCACTGGAATCGAGCGCAGTGAATCACAATCAATTTGCAGACAATTCAAAATGATTTGCAACCTCCTCATTATGTCAATGTCACCGATTTGACATTTGAGTTCAAAGAAGGCGAAGGTTTATATTGCTTAATTTAGCAGATGTGCATTTTCTGTCATTTTGATATGCATCGTATTCAAATTCATTAAATTTCTTGCAGGAATTGAAATTGACACCATTAAATAAAGTGGATCGGCTCCATGTGAGACACCCCTTGATCAAATGTCATCGAGTAAGGATTTTTTTTATGACAAAGTATGACTGTTGGTTGGACGGAATCTACGGCAGACATACGTACTTATTAACTAAAGTTCGTTTAGGCGTTCTAGTTGGGTTATTATTTCTCTACAGGTTCGACAGTTGAAGTTACTAATTTTATCAATTTTAACAACTGTCGACCAGTATTTTGAAATTAACTGTTAACACAGAGTGCGTCTGATATTATTTTGTTGAAAGGTACTTGCTCCATACCAGTAGAAAGGAAATCACCATTTTAGAAAATTCGACAAGGTGTACAATACGAAAACATAATCAGTTCAGGCTAACAATTTTGCCGTATCTAAGTCCATACACTCTATCTATACTTATTTCCTTATTATATTCTATATTTAACATATATTGCATGAACCTAATCAAATTCATTGATTTAAAACATTTAAATACTGGGGTCAGAGGGTGCATCAGGGCATCATTGAAGTTGCAATTCGACAATGGAGTGGACAGCCAACCGGAGTCTAGGAGGGGATGTGTCTATCATTTATGATTGGTTCATTCCACTTCAATAGTTGTAATGAATTTGACGCGCCTTTCTCAAACAAACCATTTAGTGGGAAGCTTAAATAAATTGCGTTTTTTATTGTTCGTTTTATCGCATCATATTGCTGGAAGGAGATTCTCTTATTCCCGCAGCTTTCGTGTAAATGTCTCTGCTTACGGGTCTGCCCACCCTTTTTTTAGCCCTTCATACAGCAGTATGTTGAATTCACTATTTGCGTTTACATTATTTTTGGTTTACTTATACAAATGCATTTGGTGAACTGCTGCAGCTTTACCCTGTATCTCATTGATTTCCGATTAGATAAGATGCAATATCATTATTAGTACTTGAAAAGAAATGGGAATAAACAAGTCAACACTGTGAACTTATTGTCAGTGCGAACCTTAACCTGATACAGGTTACAAAAAAAAACATTCACACTGACATTCAACAAACCGCCCAATCTAGATACCCGATTACGGAAAATAATCGCCTACTGCGAAATGCCCGCACAAGCGAATGCGTAGGATGGAAAACAGAAAGAGCTAAAAACTCGCCCCATTTTTGCCGACAGTTTCAATCAGAGATGCCAAATATACAGACATTTGATCATGCATACAGACCAGACTTCATACACACTACAGATATTATACACACACTTAGAAATTATGAATTTTACACGAGATCTAATCCATGTTTGTAAAAAGCTGGGAAACGTAAAGTCGGGGTACGTAATATTCGGGAGACGTAAAGAAAGATTTCGTGTGAAATTACGTCTCCTGAAACTGACACATACGCAATTCGACAAAAGATGTGTTCGGTTGAATTTATTTTCTCATCTCTTTCAACACATTCTTATGCGCCAAAGGACGCTTGCATGTGTCGGTCTCAGGGACAGAAATTTACACGAGATTTTGGTAGTGTGCAGATATTGAGGTAAAATTACAGACTTTTACAGACATTGAAAATAAGAATATGACATATGAAAATTATTCTAAAACCATTTTATTTTCCATATAAAATTGGCATGTTTTTTTGTTCTATATTTATAAAAAGTTTCTCAGAAAACTGTTTAACTTCTCAGATGTTATAGGTCCTTGTTTTGAAGCTCTTGTAATTTCCAAACAAACCTCAAGTTAAGTCATGATTTTCAATATTTTGAAAAATAGCGAAAAGTTTTTTTGAGCTTTACAGTGGACTTAAGAGTTATTCAGTTACGTAGAGAATATTATTTTTAAAACTCCATTTAAAGTTTATGCGTTTTAAAAATGCCAACGCATTGATAGTATTCCTAAAGATGTTTTCTAATGTTATCATATTTTATTATTCAATGCCGTTCTAATTGCATGTAAATCATGTATAAATTCTTGGATTTTAAGAAAGGCTTCATGCAAAAAAATTAGAGATGGGCTATAATGGGGATTTAACCGCGAGGTTAACGTAAGACCGCATTGGTGTGTCCTTCTACATACTGAGCAATTGCTTACGGTTGTCAGTTCGGCCTTAGTGAAAAATCTCTGTCGAATTGAGCAATCTCGATTGAATGCCTCAAACAATGGGATGATTCTAGTAATCTCGTTGTCACAAACATCGTTTACCGCTCCGGTATGGTTTCGGAAGCGGAAGCCACCCACGTGGGTTATCGGTTTTTACGAATCACGACTAACTACGCTCAATCGAACTTGAATATCTCAATGAAAATCTCAATTAATTTTGGTTTGAATCGTGTGCTTTATACTGGCGTTGATAGCATTGCCTACAAAGAAGAGAGGTACGAGAATGCAGTACGAAGCAAATTTCACAAGAGAGGACGGACTTCAGCTAATAATTTACAGCTGAGAAGGGGGAGCTACCCAGTAAACACCAAGTCGCATATGATATCGCATTTGAGTACAATGTGGAGGTAATATACGTACATGCATCCTTTTAGCTCTATGTTAACTGTTCGTATATCACCTTCACTTAGTACTCTTATCCACTATCATTTGCGATGTTGTGTTTACTGGGTATGCCCGTATTAAACATGGAATGAAACCTAATGCAATAAAAAGAAGAAGATAATTTGAACCATTTGTCACCCGGTTTTGAGGACCAGGAAGAGAAAAACCATATTTTCAACCTGTTTATATGCAGATTTTTATGGGAGCAAAAGTAGGTCATTTTTAAGTAAAAAGTTGAACTACCTATACTAATAGCTTTTAATTGAAATTTTAATCAGAAATATTTATAAGTTTTCCTGATCAAATAATGTTTAAATGAAGTCATTGTGTTCAGTCAAACGAGAGTTCTAAGCGTTCAAAAGCCTTTCACTTTAGCGTAGCGCTCTCATTTTTATGACACCCGGTATAGAAAAGAGAAACAAAACAGAATATTTTCGAAAATTATTATTGTTGATTTATGAGCTTAATAAAAATCCATCAAAACGATGCAGAATGGCAAAAAAGCAAAATTGCAGTCCATATTTTCAATGCATACTTTAATTGCCACAAAATAAGAAGGATTTATAAAATGTGTCTGAATGAAAAGGCCAAGACTCCTTAAAAACAATAGATTCTCTAGATTGTGTGTGGCAATGGTAAAACAGAGAAAGTAAATGAATAAGGCTCTAAAAACGATGGTGATTACAGTTAACCTTATTTTTGTGAAATAACCCACCCCCCTCCCGTCACAAAACATATTTACACAAATGTTGACAAAATCCTCAATACAGACATATAGAGACCTTTTTCATTGTTTCTTACAAACATTTTGAAAAACTATCTGGCATCCCTTGTTTCAATCAGTTTAGAAACTGCGTGTGACTGTATTGGTATCAAGCTATCCATAAACGCACTTATTTGGCAATCTTTGGGTATGAGTTGTTAGAATCCATTCTTATGATTTAATCTATATAATAAACATCATTTGTTTGCTGTAATAATACAGACTGTAGAAAAAGGGGTCGACCCCGGCGTAGTGATTAACATCCATACCTCTCACGCCAAAGTCGCGAGTTCGAATCTCGCCCCCGGAACTTGAGTGACTACGACGGGAGATGAACCAGCCCAGGGCTGAAAACCTTGTTAACAAAGGAATAAAAAAAAGACTAGAAAACAGTACAAGGATGTCATGGCATTTTCTTCCATGGCGATTCACTTTTAGGTGTGTTCAATTTGGTCGTAATGCAAAATGGTAAAATTTTATGAAAATAACGTCAAAATACAGTGCATTTACCAGAACTGCACCCGATTCCGAAGAGTGAAAACGGCATAAGGAAGCTGAAGAATATCTGTCGTAGTTGGGAATCAAGTCGGGAATCAATACTTTCTTGGTGCTCCTAATGAGAGGTGTATTGAAGGCTGCCGTTCAAAGTGCGAAACTTCACATGGTAGCAAATGGAAGCACCTTTTGAAGGTTTAATTAAATACAATGCTAGATTGATTGTACCCTCTTGACTAGTAATCCAGGAAGTTGCGACGCATTGACTCCTGATCACAACTGGGTTGGTAAACCATTCCTCTTATTCCAGAACATAATCTGCCGTACTTTACACAGAGATCATGTACAACCGCTGGGTCATATTGGACGGCTGAATATCTCTCAAGTTTCAAAGCCACGCTTGCAGCTTGCAACTTATATCCTGAGACTCCTGACTGTCAAACATTTTGGCTTCCACTTTTTAATCGACGGAGAGAGCAAATCCAGCGAAGTTTTAACCCCCTCATTTTAACGTGTTTACTGTTCAACTGATCTAGATTTTGACAAAAAGAACGTTGTACCGGAGAGATTGGGGTTTTGGATCAAAAGAAGAATGCTGACGCATAACAGTTGCTTGCTTTATATTACCTGCGCTCGGTCTATTCCGGGATGCATCACACATGTGGGCCGTTGTTTTCATCAGCTCAGCAGTTCCGCTTGCCGCGTTCTCTCGCCACACACGCCACCCGTACTTTTCATTGTTTCAGATGATCGCGAAGTAAGTTGTGTGTTGACCTTGGTGTAACATTATGCTGCTATCGGTGAGATGCGTCTCTCTATTTTCTTTATCTTCTCTGAGTTCAACAATATCGAATAGAAGACTAAAATTTTGTTTGTTTGTTTAAACGAATTTAAAATAAACTGGTTTTGCATGTTGTTCGCAGTGTTCCACGGAGATTTGTGTTGTTATAAAACTAAGACTAGAGCTAAAGGTATGCTTCAAGCTGATCGATTGGTTTGGGATTCGATTTGTTGTTTTGGAGTTGTTCAACCATTCATTCTCGTTCGACTTTGCGTTCATCAGTAGGTTTAATCGGAACATTTTCGGATCCAATGATAGTACTGATTTAAGGCACACCTCACAGACACGCATTCATTCATACACGGATTATCCCAGAATGTTGTTATTTTTCTTTAACTTGAATTACGCAAAAAGTTTGGGGACACGAGTGATCTCCTTCTACTCTGATAATTGTATACAATTAACTGAAGAAATTCATTTTCGATGATGATTTATGTCATTACTAATATAAGGTAGCTATGGTACTTCGAGATATATGTTTGTGGTAAAAACGCGCGACTATGTCAGCAATGAACTAATGCGATACGCAACATCGTGGGTAAATGGAATCGCATTCACAAACATACGTCCGTAAAATATTCTCACGATGTGTGAGACATCGCGCGAGAAAGAGTAAAAATTCGAGTCTCTTACCTTCGCCTGGCTGGCTACTAAAGCTAGAATTTAGGGTATTGAAGCTCGTGGCAGCGCCAGTATTACCGCCGCCGCCGATCCCTGATCCGGGTGCTCCTAAGAGGGCTCCGGTTAGGGTACTACCACTACTACCGGCACTACTGCCACCCAGTAGGCCACCACCGATACCGGCGCAGACGGATACTTCATCGACGGGATTTCCGACACCGGTGGAAGATAGCGACCCAAAGAAGGAACTCCCCGCAGCGGGAGAGCCCAACGTTGTAGACGCCGTCAGTGCCGTATGGTGCCCCTTCGGTGTGTAGGTAAAGTTATGCGTTTCGCTCTTCTTGCCCGCGGACACGATATATATTTGTACTACTATGGGTTCCAAAATATCCTGGCTAACGTATGGCGGGACCGTACAAATCAGGTGAGTCTGAAACGAAAGCGAGGATAGTTACTGGTCAGCTGGTTAGAACGTCGTTGGGCGTTGTTACGAACCTGTTGTAAGTATTCCTTGTCGGGAATGACCGTCTGTTCCCACGGCATGACATTGATCGACGTTTTCGTGGAGACGCAGGCCCCGAGCGGAGCCTTGCGCCGGTGAAATACCACCTTGGTATCTTTTAGGAAGTTTTTGCCGATTATGAACATTTCGAGACCACCCTCGGCAGGACTAGAGACTAGGGATTTCTTGCAGATTTCCGGCACGCCGGGCGGTTGAGCTGTAAGGGAAAAGATGATTGAAATTGCATTTTTATTGGGTTTCAGTGTTGTTCCCTTTAGACGAAGTTTGAAAATAAGTGAATATTCTAGTTAACTGCCCGTGATGTAACGATACTTATAGTAATGTTCTTCTTTGCAGTGACTGGTAGGAAACAATTTTCCTCAAAACTCTTCGATCGATTAGAACAACGTGAAACATTGGTTTTTTCCTGTTCACTAATTCTGGGAATATTGGAACACAGCCTACCAACAGAGTGCATCACAGTCGGATGAGTTTCATACGTAAAGACAAAGCTAATGAAGTCACTAATTATTGTATTTCTACGAAATATGTACACCATTCGCTTTGAATGCTTGGTCAACAGGCTAGTGGCTTCTTTTTCCCTTGTTTTATCATGTGAGTTTTTTTTTATTCTCAACATAGTGCCTTTATAGACACTTCCAGATTAAATAGCAAACAACTAAATTCGCAAAAAGAGGGCAATATTTTTTTTTAAAAAAAGCCATTCGTTCATCGTTGAATTTAATTTGGCTCAGTTTTATGTATAACTCATAATCTTTTAATTTTCTATGTAAGTCTTAGAGACCATTGCAAAAATCTCTCTCGTGGGTCAAAGTTTTCACCTTGTCGACGGTGAGGGGCTTTTCTCATGCTATAAACATGCGTGTAAGACCAAGAATTTAACCAGTAGTGAAAGTATCACATATTCTAGTAATTTTTTCACTGCCACGCCGTAGAACGTTTACATAATGACACTAACATCAGGTGTGATACTGGCCGCAATTCAATCTTAGACACTTTTAATTTTCGTGGCAAGTTATGTTGTTGTATATCCATTTGTTCTATGGAATAAATAACCAAAATGCCTTTTTTTTTAATCAGTTCGTTTATTTGTTAGGCTCAGGCGTGTGTAACACTTTGCGGAGCCAATATTCAATATTGTAATTATTAATGTTTTATTTTTTGATTTTAGTATAGTGAGGTGCCAATTACTCGTGACTAACTCGATGTTAATGGGTTAAATTATCGTTTGGAAAGGGCTCGGCAGGTAACTTATTTCAGGTATTAGTTGCTGCTCATGGTTGCGACATCTAACAAAGCCTCGGTCCCTGTAGTTCCTTTCATGAACTAAGCCGCAGATAGGTGACCACAGTTTGTTGGGCAGGTACAAGTAGCATGAAAAAAAAAGAACAAAAATACTTGATTTGCTCATAGTATAATATCTGAATGTAATTGCACTATTTTAGAAAGGGGTGCATGTTTTGATCCGGCTAATTATCTGATTTCAAAATGATGCACATGGTCACAGAAAAGTGTTACTTTAAACTGACGATGACAAGCATGTATGTATATTAGAGATAACACGCGTAGGGCCCACTTGGGAAACACCATTTGAGGGAGTAAAATGGACCTTTCCATGTGATTTGTATCAGTAGCAGTGTTTGATGAGTGATATACAATATCATAGGATCATTGTTTTCGTATTACCTACTTGCAAGGCAGTCAGATTGAGTAGGAACATGAATCCTCCAAGCCAAACAGTAGATGAGTGGAAGGGAGCAGCAAATTAAAGATAAACCCGCTAAAGAGGAAACAGAATCGTCAATGTCTAGGTTTCATATTTGAAATATTTTTAGATTTGTAATGGCTACAGATTCCAAGGTGAGGCGTAGGCTAGGAATTTAGGGTTCAGACAACAACTTAAGGCAGTGAATGTGCTATGGTTATTAGAATTAGAGGTTCCGATTAAGGTTGGATGGGTTACAGTGATTCGAAATTTTTGGTCAAAGAAACGAAGAGTCGTTGCCATCAAATACTAAAATCTTCTTTCTCTTTTCTTTTTTATTTTACTAACCCTATGCTGGCGGTTTTGCAACTACTATGGCCCCGAGTGGTCACGAAGCTCAAGCACCAAATCAGCCAACCCCGAACGCGGTCTAGGCAGCCAAGAATTGCGGTGAAATGGATCGATAAAAGTACAAAGGACCTTCCCAACCATGGCCTACATGCAGTTTTTGTAAGAAAAGGATGCAAAGACTGCACACAAAGAGAAGTATCATCAGTCCTATATCAGTCAGTATATAAGAAATCAAACAGAAATCGAATAACGCAGAAATTTTATTAAGAACATACATGTTTTTGAAGAGAACTTACTTAATTTAACACAAACACATTAAACATTTCAGGTCATTTTGTAGCAACGCAGCCATCTCATTCTAAGAACTCTACAAACCCCTTACCCCAAACGAACACCCGTGACCACGTGGGCATTGATAATGGCACAACGGGGGCCAGCGACGAGGCGACGGTGACGAATGACGAACTCATTGCGATAGCAAAGTCGCTAAAGGTGAACAAAGCGCCGGGACCTGATGGTATCCCGAACCTGGCCATCAAGACGGTTATCTTGCTGGATCCCGGAATGTTCAGGGTGGTGATGCAAAAGTGTCTGAACGAAGGCGTCCGGACGCCTGGAAAATTCAGAACCTTGTGTTGCTACCAAAGACAGGGAAGCCACCAGGAGATCCATCGGCATATAGACCTATATGTCTGTTGGATACAGCGGGTAAGGTGCTCGAAAGGGTAATCCTCAACAGACTGACAACGTACACGGAGGGTACAGGCAGTCTGTCTAATAATCAGTTTGGCATCCGCAAAGGGAAGTCAACGGTGGATCCTGTCCGTCACCAAGACGGCTGAGGTGGCAATCCACGCGAAAGAGGCGAGGAGTACGCTACTGTGCAGTGGTCACCCTTGACGTGAGAAACGCATTCAATAGCGCCAGTTGGGTGGCTATCGCCGACTCGCTCCAGCGCCTACAGGTTCCTGCGTACCTGTACAAGATTCTCGGAAGCTACTTCCAGAATCGCGTACTGGTATATAATACAGAGGCAGGCCAGAAACGTGTACAGATCACCGCAGGCGTCCCACAAGGTTCGATCCTGGGTCCGGTGCTATGGAACACGATGTACGACGAGGTACTGCGGCTTGAGTTCCCGAGCGGGGTAAAGATTGTCGGGTTCGCAGACGACATTACCCTAGAGATATGTGGTGAATCCATCGGAGAGGTCGAGTTAACGGCCTCACACTCCATTGGCATTGTGGAGAGATGGATGAGCTCCAGGCAATTGGAGCTAGCCCACCATAAGACTGAGGTCACGGTGGTGAACAATAAGAAATCGGAGCAACATGCGACGATCAGTGCAGGTAACTGCACAGTAGAATCAAAGAGGTTCTTGAGGTATCTTGGGGTCATGATCGACGATAAGCTGTCCTTTGTCAGTCACGTCGATTACGCTTGCAAGAAAGCCTCAATGGCTATATCGGCATTATCCCGCATGATGTCGAATAGCTCGGCGGTGCAAGGGAGTAAGCGTAAACTCCTGGCCAGCGTCGCCCTGTCCATACTGTCCATAGGTACGGCGGGCCGGCATGGATCACCGCCTTGATTACCAAGAGCTACGTAAGTAAGCTAGAGAGTACGCACAGGCTTATGTGTCTAAGAGTGGTTAGTGCTTACCGAACGGTATCACGCGACGCGGTCTGTGTCCTAGCGGGAATGATGCCAATAGGCATGGTCATAAAAGAGGACGTAGAGTGCTTCGAACAACGTGGAACAAGAGGTATTCGAAAGACCACTAGAGCCGTATCCATGGTTAAGTGGCAAAGGGAATGGAATAACTCCACCAAAGGTCGGTGGACCCACCGACTAATCCCGGAGTTAACCGGGTGGGTCGGTAGGCGACACGGGGAGGTGAACTTCCACTTAACGCAGATATTGTCTGGCCACGGCTGTTTTAGACAATACCTGCATAAATATGGGCATGCCCAGTCCTCCGCATGTAGCGAATGCGCGGGAGTTGAGGAGACTGCGGAACATGTGTTCTTCGCATGTCCAATCTTCGACGGCGCGAGATCAGGCATATTTGCCGTAAGCGGTCACGACACGACTCCGGACAATTTGGTCCCGAGGATGTGCCAGGACCGGGACGTCTGGGACGCGGTATGCGTAGCAGCCTCCCAGATCGTCCTTGATCTCCAACAAAAATGGCGAAACGACCAAAGGCAGGTCGCAGGGACCACCTAAGCCCTAAGTAGTTAGACATAGTGGGTGCTGAATAAGCACAAGAGCCCCCTCCCCGAAGTAATACCGAAAGGTGGTTCCGGGGAGGACCGGGGCTTAAGGCACGGGTGGGTTTTTAGTGGGTCGAGGAGTTGGCACCCTCATCCCCACACCCTGAGTTTTTCAGGTGTCTGGTTGCAGATTTTCCATCCCGTCTAAAAAAAACGGTCAAGTAGTCCGCATAGACCAGTTTGCCATTACCCCTTCCTGAATCTCGGCTTTGGATTGACTTGCGCTCTCATTGACCCACCAAACGCTGCAAAATGAAAATGAAATGCAAGTCTTAGACCTTGCAGAAAGAAATTGAAAATTAAAAAGTCGTTGGTTCTTTAGAAAATCATCCAACGTAGAATGAATTATCAATACTTTCTCATCATATCTTTCTCCTCCTTTTTTCTTGATATGAAAGTATATCCATCAATATATTGTAATCAGCAGCTTAACGGATTCAGCCTTCTACGTATTTAAAACAAAAGAGAAACCTCTGTCGGATTATAGATGTTATTGTCACTTCTGTTGTTTTCTGGTTTGCAACGTTTTGTTTTTTTGTTGCTGTTGGGATTTTGTTTGGAATTTCCCTCCAAATAATCTTGTTTGCTCCAATAATAACAAATCCCGAGCAAAATTCCAAAAAATCTCGAGCAACCATTTCAACAAATAAGGTGCAAAAAAAACCGCTATTGCTACTTTTAATTTGAAAATGTAATCTGGCAAATGTTTTATTCGTCCGAGTCTTCATTTTTACCTAATACATTGAAATATATTCAAACCATTTGCTGGATTTTGCGAATCATATCATTTTCAAATTAATTAAAGAATGTTTTGCTCGGGTTGCCATTCAAAAGCGACATTAAATAACCAGTTTCATTGATCAAAAGAAATATGCAAGTCATTCCCAAAAATCCGCTCTCACGGGACTCACGGACACACAGCAGGTTGATGAGCACTCACTGACTGGACGCATAGATAATCTGCCCATTGACGTCAGTAGTGGCAATGTAAACAATCTTTGAAGATCGAAGATTTTTCATAACTCTTCTCTCTTGTTTCACGACTATTCGTTTTGGCACATTAGTGAGGCAAAACGCCGAATCATTGCTAGATTGGCCTACAGGGTACAGGGGAAATGCTTGAATTTATTAAATTTAGATCATAGACCATGACATCTGATGACGAAGCGCGCTGATTTTCGAACAAAAATTGCAATGCATTCGGAACGAAATAGATGAAGGTGGTTAACTTTCGTCCGCACCCTGTAACACGTGCCGCTCGTCATCGGTCCATCGAAGCAGGTCAAACAACCTCATCAGTGCATGCGAAAACTCTCGAAACCAGAATGAGAAGAATAATAACAGAGAGGTAACTAAAAATAAACACCAAAGAGAGTAAAATTCAGAGAAAGAGCGAGAAGCCCCGGCTTCTCGAATATTAGCAGAAAGCACCACTACTATCGAAAGTCGAAAACCTGTTGCACTGCTTGGCCTGTTCACATGGTTTCAGTAGAGCAGAAGCAAACAACAACTGGCTATTTTGCAAATTGCCTACCTAGGGACATCGAATTGCAGAGAGGGTAATAAAATTTGGTTGAATCGAGAGGAGTCTATTATGGTGGGCACAGGTGTTTGGCACCACAAACGGATACCTCGTTGGTGACAAGGGATTTTCACTGATGGACATCGTCAGGTCCATTCCAGCCCCGAGAGACAAGCGTGGGGTGATGCACAAAAGCTTTCGTCCCCCAGTTTGGCAGTATGATGCAAGATCTGTGTTCAAGTTTACTCGATATTTACCTATTTTAAGTATTACTTTCTGAACTGCGTACAACTTTGTGTGTTGCGCACGTTGTTGGCAAGACTGTTAGTTTGATAAAGTTTATTAACAAGGGTCAAATTGATATAAATTTTAGTCGACGGTATTTGCCTTTAATCACACATCAGTCCTAGATGGACAAAGTAGGCAGTGAGAAAATAGCCGTTAAAAAGTGCAGTTTTAATGAAAATCATCATGTATCAGTTCAATGTTTTTCAGGTTAAAAGTAATTGCAATGAAGTCTTTGTGATAATGTGCATTAGTGAAAAATGTGGAATTCAGAACCCTTAGATGGTACTTCTATTTGAATCTATTGACTACCCGTTCATATACCCGAATGTTGATCCCCAATAATGGCACATAGTTCAAACCGCATGCCGACCAACTGGATACTTACTGCACACAATCTGCTGGGAGCACACCTGCAGCATTTCGACCGTCCCATCCTCGTTCGTGATGGTTGTTCGGAAAACCATTCGACAGCGGGTGGACTTCTTCTTGGCCCGTGGTCCACTTTGGTCCGGAAAGCGGTGCTCCACGTCGACATTGCGTTCCTTCAGGATGCCAACGCAGTCGCACGTTACGGTCATCTCATTTTCCGGCTTTATGTCCACCTCGATAACCATGGTACCCTCGAGTTTGCGCTCGACGCATGGCGTCGAATTCTTGCCGGAAACCTTGCACGCCTGGTAGAACATGTGCGGCAGCACCCGGCCCATGTCGGTTCCGATGAATACTTGCAGCACGGTAGGTTTATTGTAGCCGATCAGACGAACTACTGGGAATCCGTTGCCACCGCGATCCTTGACGGCACCGCGTGACCCTTCCGTTTGATAGCGAGCGCGATGCTGCTGTTCCGGTTGGGTCAGAATTTGTAGCTGTACTCGGCCGTCCCGTGTCGAGCAGGGCAGCTGTGACTGGATGGCGCTGATCACATCGGACGAACCACTGGTCAGGGTCACGGAGGCTCCACCTCCGCCGGTGAGGGCAGACTGCAGCATCTGTGGCCTTTTGCCCGGCATTCGACTGGAGATGGGCCGCGTTAGTGACGAGGACATCACTCTGTAGGGAAGGAAAACGGAAAGATAAGTTACGGTTGGTTAAGTTAAAAGTTGATGGAAAACAATTTTTTGGTTTATTTCAACATATCTACAGTAGGCGGTGATCTAAGTGGTGGTCAACAAGCAAAGGCACTAAGCTAGAGCGAATTCATACAATAAAATGTACCAGATAAGCAGCATCTATAATTAAAAGCAGGCATTTGCCTCTATAGTTACAACAATCGATATTTCCTAAGAGAATGAATGCGAAAGCTTTCCGGGAAGAGCTGTCTTCGTCACTGTCAGAGATTGACAGCAGCGGAAATCGGATCTGTTTGATACACGACAGAAGCTAAACGTATTTGATGTGGATCTTATTATTATTGGTTTCGATGGAGAAATATTTGAATAGCAAAAGATACAATTTCCTTATAATGGAAATTTCTAACTTAATGTTAACTTAACTCAGAACAAGGAAGTTTAAAAAAACGTGTCAAAGCCAAAGCAAGCAAATATTTATTATGGAAATAAAAACTATAAAAATTATAAATAAAAGCAAACAAACAAACTTAATTAATAGTATTTAAAGCATGCTCGTTTTTTGCTAAACTATAGAATAATGCAGAAACTAACAAACATGAGATTGAAGTCTAAATGTTTTAATGATTTGATTGTAGTTCGAAAATATGCTTTCATAAAAAAAAGAAAGAAAAAATGACAGGCACTCAACGCTCAAGGTGCCAGGACCAAATTGACCTTCCAAGCATCCCAAGTAACATTGCCAGAACCATCCAGCTTTATTAATTTTTATTAAAGTTTCATGAAAACCACTAGAAATCAATTTGGTTTTATTATGGCACCAATAGGTTTTATATTTTAGTCAGGTTTATGAGTACCTACACATATTCTTTACAACGAACTTGAAACATTGTATTCTAAAATTCCTTTTACTCCTATCAAAGGTTTTATTTTGACTTTAAGAACTCATTCATATTATCTTAATATGGTCAGTTAAAAAAGCATTTTGAAACCATTTTGCATCTAGTAAATGCATTGAACGGCAAATTGGCATTGAGGGCAGTCACCAAGTGATCAAATAGCTTTATAGTAGCCATTATGAAGATTAATTGGCATTTTGGAGAAAAAAAAACTGTGATTTCTTTTAATTGCCATATTGAAATATAAGAAATCTCGAGTACTGGACGTAATATGAGTAATGGACGTAAGTAACATTTGGACGAAAATGAGAAAACCAGCAGTGAACTTTTTTGAGTTTATTTTTATTCCTATTTGAAAACCGGACATGTTTATCCTAATTAAATTCCACTGAATGACACATTGGCAAAAGATATTACATCACTGTGCTTAAAAATTACACTAGGAGTGAAAATTCAAGTTTCATGTTGAAAAATGTTTCTTACAACATTCTGCTATAGAAAAAGATAGTACGTCATTTTGATAAGTCAGTATGATAAATGGCATGTTACTTACGTCAAAATGATACATCATTCTGTGAATGACAATGTTGATACGTCGAAATGTTACGTCAAGTTGTCATATTTCACACAGATACGCCGAACTTATCAAAACGACGTATTATTTTTTTCTGCAACAAAACGTTGTAAAAATATCTTTGCTAAAAACATCAAGTTTTACTAAAAATAATGTAAATTTTTAACCTCGTGGTATAAAGACTTTTCCAACACGTCGTTAACGGGCATTCAAAATATATAGCAAAGATTCGCAAGTCACTTTTCAACACAAGCGGCGTATGTACATAATTCCCAAAAAGTGCAAAAGTGATTTTACACCAATTTGTAAAAAGTTAATTGAAACTTTCAGAAATAATCTATCAAAAAGTTCAATAAATATGGACATATATACATGATTTTTTAATAACATGCCATGAAGAACGCGTTTGTTTACATTTTGTGACTTACGTCCTTTTGAAAAAGTACTCGAGAAATGATTGAAATGTGGAAAAATAAATACACCAAATATAAAATTAAATGCAAATGAACTGTAGATCGGAGACCGATTTCGACATTCTTTTAGATAACCTGATTGAATTCAATCAATTTTCAGGAAATTCGTGATTAATTTATCGGATATATTTGTTTTAATTTTGTTTTCGATTTCCGAGGCGCATTAATTTTCAGCTTTTATCGTGCCAAAAATTTACCATAATATAAAATACGCATATGATTTAGAGCATGAACATCGTGTGGAATGTTTCACCATGCAAAGAACGAGGTAATCGAACACAATGGCAACATGTCTGTACTCACTGCATACCATTTAGAAGGGGGAAGCCCATATAGCATAAAGTTGTTTGGCATAAAGTCGTTTAGCATAAAGTGGTTTGGCATAACAATAACTTGAGCTAAGTGGTCATTTGGCATAATACCGTTTGAAATAATGATCCTTTGGCATAACACTCTTGAAACAACATAGAATCCATTTGACATAATATCATTGCCATAGGTTTTTATCCACTGTAATATTCCCTTCTTTTTAAATGAGCTATTCTTCAAAATATGGCATTCATAGGTATCAGGGTTAAAATTTAAATTTGAAAACCAAATGTTTTCTTCTCTGTTGGTGAACAATAATTTTTTGGATTAACTTAAAGTATGTATTGATTAGTTATGTTTGGCATAATTCGTTCGCACCAACTGAAACGTAATTGTCATGAATAGGCCAATATGTGAAGTATTGTAATATTACTTCTTTATTAATCAGGCTGTTCTTTGAAAAAAAAAAAATCAGGATTTCTGATGAATAGAGTAGAAACCTCTACGCCAGACCTTTGCTTATATCGTTGTGTAAATGGAACATGTCGTCCAAGAAGACTATTTTGCAAATGATTCGGAAGGAGGCACGTTTAAGAATTTTGAATCCCTTCGTCTGTTTCTTCGATTGTCTTTTTGTTATTTTGTTAGTCAGGATTACGTTTACACTGAGAATTATTAAGCAGTTTCGTAATTTCTTCAGTCTTTTGTAGTTCAGTCCGTTTGTGTGTCATTTATGTACTCTGAGAGTCTTTCGAAGCAGTTTTCTCGAACCGAAAATGAAAAATTATTGTATTTTTACTTGTGCGTTAGAATGATACACCTTTACTCCTTTTAAAGCATTTCACCAGCCGTGAAAGGATCGAGGAGTTTAAGAAGCACTATTAGACTGCATTTCCACTGATCTGGCAACACTTGTGTCAAGGCAACGAACCAGACCAGGCCTGGGACCTGGTAGTTGAAGTTAAACTACATTAAGGTTTTGCCAGTGCACAGGGAATTAGGCTGCTCTTTAAAATTCAATATAATATAATTATTATACTAAATAATTTAGTTTTTTTCTAAAATTTAAATGTATTTGCCAAATGAAATTGATTAATTGCTCAGAAATTGATCTAATTTTCTAGTATTTATGCCAAGCTGTCATTATGCAAATGATTCTGATGAAACGTTAATTTACAGATTTTCTATCCAAATAATCTTCCTCAAACTGTTCGGTGACAATCAGGGATTGTCGAAGTACACAGAACTGTGGAAAATAGACAATTGGTGCACTCAATTTCAAGTGTGCGTCTCCTGTTTTAGAATAGCGCACAAAACGAACGTGTGAGAGATTTCGTAGCAGTACGAGAGACAGAAAGCCGAACATGCACTTCTCTTATAGAGATAAAGAGTAATGCACTGTGCTTTGGCTCATGCTTTGTTTAATGGTATCAAAGTAAAACATTCTGATTCTAGTAACAAAAAGGCATTGTAAGGGTTTATAGAGTTAACATTTTCTTAAAATCTTAATTCACAACCTAGTCGGGCCGTCTGAAAATTACGAAATACTTTTTAGCATTTCAAAAGGTCTTTGTATGGCAACTCTAAGACTTATTTATACACCTTTATGCTCTGCCCTGGATGGCACATGAAATTATCAGTTTGTATACATACAGAATTGGGCCCTGTAGTTAGTTGCACAAACATTATGAAAACATGTGAAGTAAACACAAATCTGTGCAGGTCCAATCTAGAGTGCCGCCGTGTCTGTTTTTCGCACTTGTGTTTGCACAGAGACGACAAGGGAGAGTGCCATCGTTAATGATCAAAGAGACGAGAGACAATTCGAAATGAGATGGGCAGCTTTGAGCGCACGGCAAATCAAGGGTGCACGGGAGTACAGACTGTACTTTCACGTCTCTTTGAAATTTAATGTGCTGTCTCGTAGCAGCAAGTGCTGCACCCAACGAGATTTGAGTCGCACCTTATCAATGATTACAATGCCATGAGACCTTTATACCAATTGAATTTTCAAAGCCCTAAGTTATGCCAAATTATGATTATGCCCACTGAAGCTAAAGCAGCTTTCATTTTCCGATATTCATGCCAAATGACCGTAATATTTTTAACTTTTTCTTTTGTATGTCAAATGGTCATTATGCCGAACGGCCTTTATGACAAAAGGCCTTTATGCCATACGGGGTGGCCCCTTTCAATATGTATGAATGAAGTTGATGTTTTTTATTATGCTATCAGACAACAGCATTTGCATTTAACTAGTAGATAGTGTTTTTGTCACCTAACACCGGCGCTTGGTGTACTTTATTGTTGACATTCAAGACAAAGCAATAACTCTCATTCGTTCTGCAACTTTCTTCAGCGAATGGTTGTTGAAATATTTCTGGAAATGCGTAACTTGATCGTTAAAAAACTGTCAGAGAGGCATATCTCAGCGCAAAGTAGCAGAAAAATTCAGTGTAAGCTTCCCGGCAGTGCAAAAAAATCTGAAAAACTTCAGCAATTCAAAAATTTAACGTTTCAACCTTACTTCCCCTCTTTAACAAAATCAGATACGTCTGTTTGAAAAAGTACTCGAGAATTGTTGATATGGCTGGTCGCAGGACGAAAGCGATTGACAACGCCGCGGCAGGATGCAAGAATCTTGAGAGAAGTTCGTCAAAACCCAAGAATCATAAGTCGAGCAGTGAAGGAAAGCTTGCCTCTAAATATTTTCGAAAGAGCAGTACGTCTTAAGCTGCACCAACAAGGCCTGAAGTATAAGTTTACAACGCAACAAAATCAAGCGTCTGGAATTTTCCAAGAGACACATCAACAGGGCGATTTCCTTGTGGACCTCTGGGTGTCGTAGACACATGAGACTATGTTCGAATTATTTGGACGCAAGCAGCGATCCAGGATTTCGTTGGAAATGGGAGAGGGGCTTTTGGAGAAAAATATCCAAAAAATAGTGAAACACTGATTATATTGGCCACTAAAAGAGATCCTGCGGGATCCGCGTTCCCCCGGAAAAGTGACCATGTTCAAATCTTTTCCGAAACCTGGATTGCGACATATCAAACTTCATTATTTTGCAAAACTTTGTCTTCAGAGGACATTCTGAGGATGTTGGGGTGGCCGGTATTTTGAGTTCCTCCGGGAAAGCGACCATAATTAATCTTTTACCAAAACCTGGCGCCACACCAAACTTCATGATTTTGCAAATCTAGGGCTTCAGATGACATTCTGAGGATGTCTGACCATACCGACCACTCGGGGTCGGGATTTTAAATTCCTCCAGGGAAGTGAGCATTATCAAATTTTTACCAAAACCTGGCTTGCGACACATCAAATTTTATGATTTTGCAAAACTAGGTCTTCGAAAGACGTTCAGAGGATTTCTTAACATACTGGCCACTTGGGGTGACCCTTCGAAGTTCGAGTTCCCCCGGAAAAGCGGCTATAATCAAATCGTTGCCAAAACCAGACTTTCAACACACCAAACTTCCACGATTTTGCAAGACTAAGTGATGAAAAGACGTTTTGAGGATTTCTGATCATACCGACCACTTAAGGTGGCCCTGCGGGATTCAAATTCCTCCAGGTAAGTGGCCGCATTCAAATCGTTGCCAGAACCTAGCTTGCGACATATGAAACTTCATGATTTTGCAAACCTTTGTCTTCAGAGGACATTCTGAAGGTATCTGACCATACTGGCCACTTGGAGTGGCCATACGGGATCCGAGTTCCTCGTCAGAGGTCATTTTGAAGATTTCTGACCATACTGGGCACTTAGTGAGGCCCTGTGGGATCCTAGTTTCTCTTGAAAAGTGGCCATATTAAATTTTTTTTCCAAAACCGGGATTGCGACATACCAAATTTCATGGTTTTGCAAAACTTTGTCTTTGGAGGACGTTCTGAGAGTGTCTGACCATACTGGCAACCTAAAGAGGCCTTACGGGATTTCGAGTTCCTCCAGGAAAGTGGCTATATCGAATCTATTCCAAAACCTGGCTTGTGACATATCAAACTTCATGATTTTGCAAAACTAGGTCATGAAAAGACGTTTTGAGGATTTCTGACCATACTACCCACTTGGAGTGGCTCTAAGGGATCCGAGTTCCTCCGGAAAAGTGTCCTAATTCAAATCGTTTCCTTACATGTTTCAATCATGCACAGATGAAAAGAAATTTTTAATTTTCTGTGTTATCTAATGCACATAAAGGAAATGCTAGATTTGGCAGAAAATTAAGGGGTTATTTCATGTAAATTTAAGCCAGATAACGCCATAATCTAGCCTGTTTTATTGAAGATTGCAAACGTTGTTGTATGGTGCATGAAAGATTGCAAACAATTTCGTTGTTTACGCTTCCTTTGGCTTGGAATTAAACGAGGGGACATTCTATGCGCCCGTTAAAATTAATTATTTTGTTCTGTGTGGTCAGACACCCTCAAAATATTCGCTGAAGACAAAATTTTGGAAAATCATTAAGTTTGATATGCCTCAAGCTAGGTTTTGAAAAATAAATGAATATGGTTACTTTTCCGGAGGAACTCGCATCTCGCAGGGCCTCCCTAAGTTGCCAGTTTGGCCAGACACCTTCAGAATGTCCCCCGAAGGCCTAGTTTTGCAAAATCATAAAGTTATATATATCACAAGATTTGAAAATGGCCACTTTTGCGGAAGAATACGTATCCCACACCCAAGTAAACCCAAAACTGACATAATTAGTTGCAGTTACTTGATTGTGATTTAATTTAGTTGCATTTAAGTAACTTGAACTAATTTGCAACAAATGTGCTACAGGGGCAGGGCCTCCCCAAGCGCCCAGTATGGTCAGGAATCCTCAGAATGTCTTCCAAAACCTAGTTTTGCAAAATCATATGTCGCAAGCCAGGTTTTGGAAAAGATATGAATATGGTCACTTTTCCGGAGGAACTCGGATCTCGCAAAATGACAAATCAAAATATCCTTTGATGACCTGATTCTATCTATTTTTTCTATCTCAGAGGGGTTGGGGACGTGCGTATTAGGAAACGTCCATTAATTAGGGTAAGGGGATGTAATGTTAGCCTAGCTCCTTCATTCGGCCTATGTACCTAATGTGTCATTAATTTAGCGATAATATTACCATGATAGATGTAATCTGAAGCAATTGAGACAATATTAATCATTTTATAGTTGTTTACTGCCGCGTAATTTTCGGTTTCTTGAACTTTTGGGGCATCATGATTTCACTGATTATGCTGAACAGATGATCTACACAATTTCAAGTGATCTAAATTTGGCTTAATTGAATCGATAAAGCAAGAAATGCAGTCTGGATGTACAGAACATAGTTAAACGTTACAAACTAACTGTTCACATAGCTAAAATAACAATGATTTTACAAGATAATCGTAGACCCAATGTTGGGTACATATTATTTTGTATGTTCCCAACTATGGCCTATTGTATCAATAACGTAGTAAAAAGGTTGTTATTGGTAAAATGTCAAGTGGAAATGCATGAATTTGCGGTTGTTTATATTCAAGTGGCTCATCTAAACACAAATCGAAGAGACAAAATAATTGTATAGTGAATTATAATGTTTTCATTGTTGAATGGCTGATAAATCATATATGAACATAATTTAAGTGTTTCGAGGCAGTTTTAGTATAGTTTGTTTTGTGAAATGTTGTGTTAAGTAAATCCAGTACAGCTTACAATGCCTTAATTCATATAATTAGAAAAAAACCGTACAAAGACTGCATTTAGTAATAAATCCATCGAATGGGACGAAGTTGCATCCACAAATAGACCCAATTTGGTGCTTGTAGACCGACATTAAATTCACATCCCTCGAAAGTTGTTGGCATTATAAAAATAGTTGTGTAACTTTTAAAGATACATGTCTTATTAAACTTATCTTTGCAAGTGTATAACTAGTTGAATCTCGCTTACAGCTTAAAAACTTTATGAGTTATAATGAAAAATGTGATCGCTGGTTGCATAATAGGCTGAGTCAAGGGACACATACCCTATGTCACGCAAAAAGTGACTTTTTATAACCCCCCTCCCCCCTTGTAGCGTTGTTTGTATGGCCTTCAATTTTTTTTTTTTGAATGGATCGTTACGTTTTCCTCAACCCCCCCTCCACCCTCACTGCGTGACATAATTAATGGACCTTCCCTTAATGCGAAAGGAGGGCATACTAAATACTAAAGTTATTTTGCATCATTCTACTGTCTTGTATATGTAATCTATTTTTGCCACAGAAAAAGCGATAAATTGTTTCGCTTTAAGAAATCTGCTGATGTTTTATTTCTTTTTTTACGCCCCTAGAACAATGTTTACAGTTCAGTACAGATAGTTTACAGTTTCTGCGAATGAACTTATACTCAATCCGTACATGTAAATTAGATAATAATAAAAAGGTAAGTAAAATTGGAGTGTGTACTTAATTTTTACCACCAAGTACAGTATATTCTACTGTATGAAATGGTGGGGTTTATTCCGAAAGCCGAACCGACTACCGCCGCTGATGAAGCGAGAAAAGTCACGCCACAAAGAGATGACTTTTCTGTGCAACTCTTCACCCCACCAGGTGACCAAACCCACTTCGACTCGCGGAACAATCTACAGTGTTTGATGGCTTCGGACCATCACATTCACCCTTTTCGATAATGAGGCAATAACGTACAATTCGACATGGAGTTTTCATAAGGGCCAATATCGCAAACGTAAACAATGGCTTCTTCCGTAGTTTTCTTGAAAAAGCAAACTCCCTCAAGTAAACTACCACTTCTATTGTAAAGGAGAATTGCTCTTCTGTACAATCATCGAGGTAATTTACTATGATTAAGTTAGCATTCTCGAGAAATTTTCGGAAAAGTCATTGTTTACGTTTGCGACATTGGCCCTTATGAAAACTCCATGCCGAATTATTATACCAACAGCAAAAGAGGCATTTTGAGATGTTCATTCAATAAAATTAATGAATAAATAACACCATAAGTTTTCACGCAAATGAAAAGTGCGCTTGAAGTCGTTTCCCATAGATTATCTTTATGAAGTATTGTATTTTGTTATTAATTTAGTCTAAAAAATAATGAATAGTAAATACATAGTCACACTGGATATCAGTGGCTTTATATGAACGTACTACGACGTGGCCGAGAAATACAAGTGCAGAATTATTGACAACTCGAATCGGATCACAGAACAAAATTTAAGAGAAAAAAAAACCGACCCAATGTATGGAGCACGATTTAAAAAAACAAATATTTTGACGATTTCACCTCAAAAAACTTTGTCTAGCCAAAATGCCATTTTAGCAAATTCATAGGATTGTCTAGTTCCACAAAATGTTCAGCTTCGAATTGAATATCTATCTATCATAGGGCTAAGGGTGCTCACAGCACTTCTAAACGAAACTTGAACGTTTTTCGGTGACAAAGCCACCGAATTTGTAATCATGAAGTTTAGGGTTCTTCACCTCGTGGTCTTCTATATCTAGTAATGTTGAAAAATGTCAATTATGGTTTGTGATTTTTTGCAACGAAGATCACCTTGAATCTCGATACATCTGGTGCTATAATTGATCTAATGCTACTAGAGAGGAGAATTATCGTGCTGTCTACTTTAATACACAAGGCATACATGAAGGGTAGGTAATGAGAGAAAATAATGTGAGAAATTCGATCCTTACTTCGCGGCCGGTGCCCGCGCCGCTGCTGCCGCCGCCGCCCTCGTCACTACTACAGTCGCTGCCGGCAAAGTGGATGATAGTAATGGTCCTACTGTCGTTGTACTACTACTCGATGGCGCACTTTTATTAGTAATGGATGAAGGAGAGGGTGTTGGTGCAATTGTGATGGTCGACTGGCTGGTCGCTGACTCGCGGCTGCCGGCATTAGATTTCCCAATAACCGGGATAATGATCTTCTGCGGAACCGTCACTGTATGGATAACTGCACCACTTGCCAGGCTACCTGTTAGTAGTTCTACATTGCAGGCCTTCGGTTCTTCCAGCTCTATGTGGGACCGTTTGAGGGAACAGATGCTGGCAGCACTGTTGCTACGGCTGGTAGCACCAACTGCGGGACCACTGACGACGATAAATTCCTTCTCTCCATCCTCATTTCCACCGGAGTTACTACTGCTGGAATGGATGATTTTTGGGATTTGATATTTATGTGACGATAATGAAGAATGAAATGTACACCAAGCACAAGTAGCACACACACGCATGTGAACACAGGTAGATGACACGACGGACACATGAAAGTAAGTGAAGAAATGGTTTATTTTGTTAGTAATTTGATGCGTCTCTATAGTGTAGCGAGGACAAGGAGATGAGTTATACACAACTGACAATGTCTGTAAGAACAATGGAAAATCATACGCGAAATTTTCTGCAGTATCAACACACAACACTCCCCAGAGTATCACACACACAATCTGTTGCGTCCTCCTATATGCAACGTGACGTCCAATGATGCACACCTAGCAGACTCTGCTCCGTCAAGAAAAACACTACTTTTCAACTGCGATCTAATCAAGCTGATTACACCTGTTTTCCAACAATCAAACACTGAATAATAGTAAACAAACGCGTGCACTGCGCACTCGCGAATCGGGAACCGGGCGATTGCATTCAGAAAGTAAGAGTACCTCTCGGCAGCGTACTCAATCGTATACTGAGATCGATCGGGCGAGGAACCCGTTGAATAAAGGTGAATTAATCGGCCGAACCGCGATACTCCTCCAGCTACTTACTTAGCCACCGAACGCACCGTCGAGCGAAATTGTCGCGGCGCATATCTATTGCATGAATGAAGCCGCAGTACACCGGCCACCGTTTTTCTTACCGGCTATCGTCATCATCATCATCATCAACAACAAATAAATAGCAAAACAAACGACGCCGACTGCAACGATGCAGTTTTTTTTTCTATTCAGGCGACGGACGACAAGGGCAATGTATCGAGACCGACGGCGCGGTTGTTGGTGGTCACTGGGTATGGTAATTCCAGCTGGCTGAGTGAGACAACGACCACAAGTGGAAGATTTTCGTTTCTTTCATTGAGCGAAACGTGTTTTGCACGAGATCCTCCTGCAAGTGGCGATAGTTTCATAGAAATGACTATAGTTAGGTGCGGGCGGTAGGCGAAATCGATCGGGTTCAACCGTGGAAGTTTAATATCGAGTTAATTTATTAATAGTATTCCATATATATGTATACTTATGAATCATTTTCGATGTGGTTTGGTATAGGGAGATTTCATTGACGTCAAAAGGAAACTGGATGATTTCGCCCGGTGTATCCTAGTTCTGAGCCATGTAGGAAGATACTCACGGGATTTTGGGAAAATCCCGCTTTCTATGACGAACGGAGCTGAGTCAAGGGTTTTAAGCAGGTTCTGGATCCGTTTTAAGGTAAATGATTCCACTATCTTGACCAGTGTCATGTTTCTGCGCCAACTGAAGCAACCATTTGATTGATTTGAAATTATTCAGTTCAATAAAAGATGAGCCATCGTGTTTGAAGGAAACTCGTCAATTCATTCAAAGGATCTCACACAAAGTATCACCAATGTCAGAAAGGGAAAACATTACGTTTGAATTTTTGTTTACTAAGTATCATCCACCGCTTAGCTTGCTAAATGGTTGATAATTCGGCATAAGGAATGTGTTGTTGAATTTCCAAGTGATTTTAGGTGTCACATGATACAATTCTGATCAGATAGTGGAAGTACCGGGTTCAGACGCAGATATATCGAATGTGTTCATGGGCTCTTGAAGGCTGCACTAAGTTCTTTCAAAAGATCATTCAAATGGTTTTGGCAACCTTAAAAAAGAGCATGGTAGTTTTACAATCGATTGTTCCGAAACTTTGTAAATATGAGATCTGTATGCTTATGGTTAGCAGATGCTTATCTTAAAGCTTTTGAAATCTTCACGCCATCTACAGTTGAATGGGCACTGAGTTCTGTTCAATCTTTAAAATCAGCTGGCAGAGATGGAATTTTCCAAGCACTGCTCCAGCAGGGAAAAGATTTGCTGACTGAATTATTCATAGCTAGTGTTACTCTGAGTTACTAAAATCTTGGTGAAAGGTTCGGGTTGTGGGTTCGGGAAGTTCAGAAGAACTTTCCAGAGCTTCAGGTAGAGATTTCCTCGAAAAAATATCAGGCAGAAACTTTTCAGGGGTATATGGATCGATTGTAAAAGGTTCCAGCAAAAATATCCCAAAAAATCAGGACCGAACAACCTAGAAGTTCCAAAAGGTTAGTTGGAACTACCCAGAAGTGCTAGAAAAATTAACCGAAATTGAGAAGAGAATGTCTCAGAACTTCAGATTGAGGATTTCGAACAAATGTAAGGGCATTTTTCTAGAAATTCTGGAGTGAACTTTCCCAAAGTTTCGGTAAAATTTTCCTCGGAGCTCAAGATGGGACTTATCAGAAGTTTAGAAAGAATAAGTTCAGTAAAAAACTTTCCCGAATTTAAGGAACAAACTTAACAGAGAGGGCTCTACCTTTAAGTTCCAGAAAGAAGGAATTCAGGACAGGACTTCCTAGAAGTTCCGAAGGAAACTTCCAGACAGTTTCGTTGGAACTACGCAGAAGTGCTAGAGAGCTTCCCTGAAGTTAAGAATTGAACATTCCAGAATTTCAGAATGAAAACCTCATTGTAGTTCAGGAATTTCCAGAAGTTCAGGTAGATACTTCTCAGAAAAACAGGCAGAAACTTTCCAGAAACTTACCTACCTCCTAATTGTTCAAGAATGAATTTCTCGGAAATTTATGAACAAACATTCCCGAAGTTCAGGAGAAAAGTTCCCTGAAGTTCAGAAGAGGATTTCTCACAAGTTCAAGTAGAAACTTCCAACAAATTTATGAAGATATTCCAAGAAATTCTGGAAAGAACTATCCCAAAGTTTGGAGAAACTTTCTTCGCAGTTCAGATTGGGACTTATCAAAAGTTTATAAAGTAACTAAGTTCAGGAAAAAAAAACTTACCAAATGTATCTGTTAGGTTAGGTAGGGTTGTGAGATGTAAATTTCCAAGAACATCTGGGGTGACTGCCAAGAAATTATAGAAGAAACTTGCCAAAAGTTTCGGACTAAACTCAGAATTTTCGTATTTTTCTTTTATCTTCTGTAGAACCGAAGAAGCAGTCTATACAATAATCAGTCATATGATTATAATGATAATCGTTGCTCATGACAGGTCAACACCGTCTTCCCTACCGTTCAAATCTTACTATGAGCTAAGACACAAACTCATGTAGGAATTACAATTCCTTGATTTTCATCTCACCTCGTTTGAGAGATTTCGACACCTGTCCACATATTAATTAATAACTTCCTCGGAAATATTTTAAATCGCAACTTTCGAACAGTGTCCCAATGAGGTCTGAATAACAATTGAAAATTTCTTTCTGTTTCTGAAAAACAAACAAACTTAATTGAAGAAGGTCCTGAATTATTGTATAGTGTAATATTTCAATGACATTTTGAATATTTTTAACAATACAGGCAACTGTCGAGGTCGCTGGCCGACTCGAACAGATTCACTCGGCTTCTGTAATGCGCAATTTTGCTCGACTTGACAGTGACAAGTGTCGAGTAGAATTGCTCGACTCGACTTCTATAATTGACCCCTATAAAATGGCATAGAATAGAGGGCTTAAATGTACCGTTCTAAAATTGCTATAGTACCTTTTACCAAAAGGAGAAAGCTTAATTTAAAACAACCTTCTCTCAATGGAGTTTGAGTTCAGTTAGCGGAAAAAAATAAATACCTTGGTCTTACATTGGATAAAAAACTGAATTGGAATTCCCATCTTGACAGGTTATCATTGAGGCTACAAATGCCCTCTGGGTCCAAAGGATTTATTCTACAATAGTTCGTCCGAAAATTACATGGTGGCCTAAACCTAATGAGGTAGCCACCCAAGTGAAGCTAGGAGAAATACAGAGACTTGCCTGTGTATCAATAACTTGGGTAATGTTGCTTTGGATGCCCTTCTTAACATGTTACCTTTACACCAATTTGTAAAGCAGTAGGCAGTGAAAAATGCCATGCAATTCAAACGATACAACATGATTTTAGATGGTGATCTGGACATTTAAAGATCCTTAAGAATTTTAAGCTAAACTCAGTTATTAAAACAATAGAAGACTGAATGACAACGAAGACAAGCTACGACGTTCCCTTCAAAGTGGTTAAATCAAGCCGCTCTGTATGGGAGTCTGGTGGGCCTAGTTTGTGTCCAGGTTCCATTGTATTTTATACGGATGGGTCGAAAATAGGGAGAAAATATTGGAGCCGGGGTTGGACATAGTCCAACGGTATTTCTAGCAGAAACTCATGCCATTATTGAATATTGGTTTGACAAGGAAGTGCAGATTTGCAAAAAAGCAGCTCTCAATGAATAAAGCTTTTACATGTGAATCTAAGCTAGTGTGGGAATGCATTCTTTCTTTAAGACAATTGGCCAGTAGGAACGAAGTTACTTTATACAGGGTGCCCGGCCATTATGCTAATTAAGGAAATGAAAAAGCTGACAGCTAATCAAAAGCATCAATCAGCAACAATTTTTTTCAGCAGACATAATGCGATAATTTTGGGATATTCTAAGTCACACAAACTGTCCTTAAGTTTATAACATAAGATCTACAGTTGTAACAGTAGCTTTTTGGGCTATATAAGGTGACTATACGTATTCAAACATATTGAATGAATCTTTTGGAAGGTCAACATTCAATATGTTATAACTTTTTGATGCTCTAGGTCATTCAAACTGTCCTGGCGTTTAGAACTTAAGATTTACAGTTGTAATAGTAATTTTCAAATAATACATAGTTACAATAAATACTCAAACATATTCAATTAATATTCTTTAGGGTCAACAAACATTATAACGCAATATGACATGTTCTCGTGTTCTGGGTCATCCAAACTATCCTTGAGATCAGAACATAGCACCTACAGGTGCAACAAAAAGCTTTTTGGATAATTCAAAGCTACGCTGTGTATTGACACATAGTCATTGAATATCTTGAAAGACAAACAGACAGTATGAGATAATCTTCGGATGTTCTAGGTTAGTCAAACTATCCTGGAATTCAAAACTGAATTTGATCAATTTACCTTCCAGGTGAACAAATACAATGAGATACCTTGGGATGTTCTAGGTCACCAAAACTGCCCTTGAGTTCAATAGTTAGGATGTACAGTCGTAAAATTAGCTTTATAACCTTTATTATTAATGATAGGTAACGATATGCATTCAGATAACACATTCAGTGAATTTTCTGTAAGGTCACCAGTCATTATCAGATTATCTTGGGATGTTCAAGTTCATAAAACCTGACTGGAGTTCAGCACTTAAGATATACAGTAGTAAACGTAGCCTCTTGGGCTATACAAAACCACGATTACTATTCAAACATATTCAATGAATATTCTGAAACGTCCTCAGACATCATAGGATAATCTTTTTAGGTTTAGGTCATTCAAAACGTGAGGTCTACTTTTGTTACAGTTGCTTTATGGGCTATACAAAGTTAAGTTAGCTTCTTCTTCTTTCTCAGCATTTCAAGCTAATTGCTTTCGCAATTAGCTTATAGCTTGCTCTCAACTTAGTGTTCTAAATGCACTTCCACAGTTATTAATTGAGAGCTTTCGATGCTGGGTACCATTTTTGCATTATTATGATTGTGTGGTAAGTACAGGTATACCTCGATAGTACGTACATCAACTTGCTGTCTTCAAATCGCAATTGCACAAAAACTACAGGTTGATCTGAAATCGAATACAACCAAGAATAAGGGCAGAAGGTTGCTCTTTCTTTTGGTTATATTAGATTTCAGATAGAACCAGTAGTTTTTATGCAATTGCGATTTGAAGTGAGAAAGTTGATGTACGTACTATCGAGGTATACCTGTACAATCATACCCTATGCCCAGGGAGTCGAGAAATTTTCTTCAACGAAAAATTCCTAGACCAGACCAGGAATCAAACCCAGCCATCTCCAGCATGGTGTTACTTTGTAGCCGCACCTTTACCGACTGAGTTAAGGGAGGAAGTAAAGTTAGTTGGTTGGACATGAATATCCCAAGATTATCTTATGATATCTGTTGGTCTTCCAGGGCATTCATTGAATATGTTTGAATATACATCATAACATTATAAAGCGGATAAAGCCACAGGTAAAACTGTAGATCTTAAGTTTTGAGCTCCAGGAAAGTTTTTCGGACCAAGCACCACTCAAAAAAAGGTATCCTTATTTTTTCAATCATTTCTATATTATTGAGCACCAATTTAATAAGAACACACCAAATTGCTTGTATAATAACGCTTGGAAAATTTTTTCGCCTGCAAGAGATAATTCAAAGAATATTGCACACAATATTGCATCAATACTAGCATTGTACAATCTTACAGGCTTACGTACGTCATCTTTGCGAACGCTATGAAAAACTCAATTTATTTTGGATATCTTGGTATCAAACTAACTTTCCCGCAACACTCGAACTTTTTGATTAGATATTATTTACTGCTAAATGAACTAGAAGAGCAGAGAATCGAACAAAGCAGAACAACAAAAACCAACCACGATATCACAATGAAGTTTGACAGCTGTGGCCATTTGGCCGTATGCGGGTTTTCATGGCAGGCATAGGTTTTATGAGGTTTCTCAAGTGGTCATAAAATCTTTCACAAGAACATTTTCAATATCTTTATGGTCTTGTAAAGGTTTCATTAACTTGTTCTCACAGCCGTCCATAGAGTGGGCCATTTTGTACATTTTTACTTGGGTTGTTTCCGCGGGTTTCACGTAAGTGTCTCTGCTTGCGGATCCGCACCCTCAGTTGTTTTGGTCCTTTAATCAGCGTTACTGTGAATTCAGACAGATAAGTCAAATTATTCTTGCTATAAGGTGGAGCTGCATATAAGACAAAATTTTAAAAGGGATGGTGGCTAATTTCCATACATACAGACATACATACATCTTTGATACCAACCAATCAACCAATCAACTGTGACCGATCGAACACTACTGGGCAATCGTCAAGCGGATCCTCAAAGGTGTAGTGGTCCATAACATGTCAGACTTCTAGAGAAACCGGTCAGCAGCGTCCAGGAAGTGCACAAAAACCACAATGCAGAACTTGATGGACGGTATAAAGACTGAAGTATGATCGTATTATCGAAATTAACAATCTGATCAATTAATTTTCATTTTCGTTTTCAAGCACAGTAGGAGGACATAGGGCCAAGTCTCCAGCGATGAAACTTACTGTCCATACTCTACTTGGGTAGAAGTATAGATTTGATATCACATAATCCTGCACAGAAGTGAATCCTGCTTTAGATACTGGATAGTAAGAGGCTGTGTAACCAGAAAAGTTCAAATCAGTGGACGCAGTGGTTTTACGCCCCAACAAAAATAAAAGAGGCTGTTGAAAATAGATAGTCAGAGTAAAGGAAGTTCTCGTGAAAGAAGGAAAAAGGAACGAGAGATTGATTTTGAGAAAGCAGAGTATGATACTATCACTGCTGGTCATGCTCTTGGTCTCCCATGACGGCCTTTTGCATGCGATTAGCCCCCTCACCTACGATAAGGTGACAACCATGATCTTCGAGAGCAGCCATTGAAATCAGCAATCTAATCAATCAAATCTAATCAGTTTAACCGATATTTCAACATGTTAAGCTCTAAAAAAATACATTGCTTTAAAAATTTGCTAAATAAATGCTTTTCGATACACTAAAATAATACAGTAGACTTTTCTCCGTACATATTTTTGAAAGCTAGAATAAACCGTGAGTTTGGCTTTATCCCCATCCTCAACAATTTATGAAAGTAGGTGTATTTAATTGCATCAGATTAATTAAATAAAGTCCCGCCAGAATGGGTTGAACATTAGGACATGTTTATCAACTACACGTGGACATGTTTTGAGACCTTTTATCCTTCCTCGTGGACAATCATGCTTATACTTTTTCAGAAACTTGTACGTAATGTGGGCATTCCATCAAATAATTCTCTTCCGTACAGAGTGAAGTGGCTCGAGGGTAGCCCGTACCATCCTGCGTAAACCTGCTTGGATCTAGTATCCCAAATGGGCAATTAAGGAAAAGATCATTATCCAACAGGCCTAGGTTTGCCCTTATCGTTTTCAACACACTCAACGGCAACATTCGATCGTTAGTTCTAAAACGATGCTTGCCATGATCCTGCCGAACGATAGTTTGCCTCTCGCAGAAATATTTAAGAACGCTGCACACGGTCGATGTGGCCAATTTAAACGAATTTGCGATTTTTAACCCACGTCGGATTATCGAAGTGGGTGTCCAAAATTAATTTTCGGTTCGCGGATTCGATCACTTCTTTGAAATAAAATGAATTGTGACGAACTTTTCGAACTGAACCGACCCGATCACTAGGAGTGCTGTGGATAAATATACAGTGCGTCCAAATATTAAATATCTCAGGCTTAATGCTAGATTTTACTTGAATTGTCAGTTTAATGAGAAACGTCTGCCTTGTTAATCTAACTTGGTTTTCAAATTTTGAGTTTTGTTGTAAGGTTTATAGGTTAAATCGAACGGGCCTTTTAGTAGGATTTGGTGAGACCATTCCATTTATTGAAAATACCTGTTCGTGCTCATTTCGATCCACAACTACTTGTTTCGTTAGCCGATTCCTGACATTTTTCTTTGCTAGTCTAAAATTATATTGATTGTGAAAAGCAGTGGACAGCTGGTGGCGGATTTGATTTGACGACTTATCAATTCCAATAGGATTTATTCAAATTTGAGCTACTGCACTTTAGGGGAAAGTTAGTCGAGAGCGACTCAAAATTAAGTAAATAGAACGACATGATTTTTAACCTCGGGAACGAATGAAAACCCGAGACAGTTACTCCTAGGTTACGTTATAAAATAGAAAAAGCTCTTTCTTTTAACTTCCGCAGAATAGTTAGACAATTAAAGATATTTATCAAACATTAACTCGCATCACCTGTTTTAAACTTTCAGCGAATTATAATATTCTATATTTCAGCAAATCTCAACTTAGGCAATTGCTTTGGAAAATACTAAATTCTGCTCAAGAAAACTCTGCAAACATCTGATAAGCCTGTCGGAGTTTTCTCATAATGTTTAAGAAATTTAATGTTTAAAGCTTGTTATGCTAAAATTACTCAATGATAATCAAAGACTCAAAATCACACCGATAAGTGTTAAGGAACTATCCTGATATTCGATCTACAATCAACAGCCGTAAAGTATCAGCTCTCCTCTCAAAACGCGACGATTTTCGTTCCGTATCGTAAGGATTAGGATTCTCACCTTAAAGACAGGACATACTAAAATTGAATGCATGTCCGTAATGCGGTGAATCCCAACGGACGAAATGTAGCACCACTTTGTAATGGCACATAAATGTCTATTTTATTCGTAACCGGCGAGACAACGATTAATCAAATCGATTCCACAAGTTCCCGCTAAACAGAGGTAGTAATGGGAAACTGAATTCTGTCGAGTCATGGCCCATAGTACCGTTTGCGCGTTCCTACTATCTCTGCCAGATCTTGTTTACCCCTCGGTGTCCACAGTCTTTGCCACCGCCTCTCCTTCTCTGTTAATTAAAACACTGTGTATTCTATTCCAGAGGCTACGCACAAGCAGGCAGGCAGGCAATAAGTGCACTGATATGGAAACAGATCATCCGCAGATTACTCACCGCGTAGAACACAAACGGCTCTGTGAGTAATGTTTGGCACTTAGCAATACTAGACATGTTTCGTCGTCTAGAGACGGTACCAATAATGCCTTCACTCTGACGAACTATGAATGAATAACAACAACAGTAACCTGCTGCAGCTACTGACTCAAGGGGGAGGTCTCAATAAATCATCCAACAGTGTAGTTGATATGTTGTAGCTTAAGCGTGAGAACCACCCTACCAGTAAGTGAGTCAGTATGCTATTTGTTTAATTTTTACACAGACATCTTACTCTGGCACGGGAAAACCAGTACAGGGAATCAGCGAACTGCAACCTGTTTTGAAATACCTTGAATCCCTCATTTGAGCGAGTTAATTTAGGTGGCCGGACGAGTCCGCAATTGACCGCAAGTTTTGGCAACATTTTGAGCGACCAGAGCAAGAATGTTTCTTGGTGACTATTCAATGCCCTTTTCTATAAGTTTTGTTTCTTCCAATTTTGACATGTATTAAAAAACATTGAAGTTTGATAGATGTTTAAATGTAATGCATAGTTGAAGAAGTTACTCTCCTGCATAACTCAAGTTTAATCTTTGCTGCAACAATACACTATTTTCTCACGCTTTTTTTTAAAAATAAGTTTCAATTATCTTTTATTATTATCTACCATATCTCGGTTGTTTGGTATTTCAGTTTTGTTTTCAATTCAAAGTAGACATAATCGAAAACGAAAACGCAAAAGATCGTCGGTTTCGAATGTCCGATTTTCCGACCCAACTTTCGAGGAATACCATTCCGGAAATGTAGCACATTCTACCACTTATCGGTGCCTTAACCACGATCGATCGAACTTTACCGCACCTACCTGCCCACCGACCGGTTCATCAATTGCAAATGCAGCTCGCATAAATTGCTATTAATAAGTTAATTAGACGTTCGACCAGTGGTTTCCAGCGAGCCAACCTACCTGGTATTTACAGGTCGGTCGGTTGGTTGGTTGGTTAAAAGGCGCCCACCGGCTGGCAGTCGTTTTGCGGTTTTAAATCGATTTATTATCTGTCGCAGTGCAATATGAGATAACTTGACGGGCAGAGTCTGTTGTCCGATGCAAGACACGAGAAGAAGTGGGGGATTTTTTTTGATATTCCGTAACAAATTTTCGTAGGACTAAAAGTTACCTGTTGTGGTGGATCGGCCTGCCGATTCCGCTGCCAAGCGAAGTGCTCGTAGTCGTCGTAGTCGCTGAATGATGACTGAGAAGCTGGGCAGCCGTCAAGGGATTACTGTCGAGGCCCCGGTCAAACCCAAGACCGGAGTCGTTCGAGTTGTCACAATTGGTCGACGCTGGAGGACGTTGCTGCTGGAGACTAAACTGGGTATGTTGCTGCTGGTGTTGCAGTTGTTGCTGCTGCTGAAGGCGCTGTTTCGTGGCAGTTAGTTTACTGGCCACAGACGCGAGCTTACCCGAGTGGATTCGGCCGGGGATTCGCTTCGACGGTATCCGTAATACTTTGCGGTGTAGTTTGGATGCGATCGTCGGACTGGGACTGACGCTGTGTTTTACTGAAATGAAAAAAAGAATGGCGATTGAAGCATTAAGTATGGTTATAATAATTATAAGATGTAGCAATATAGGAGATAAACGTTCTTATTAAACGTAAATAATAGCGGTTGAATGTTTGAATATAGGGTAACGGGATGTAATGTCAGCCTAGCTCCTTGATTCGGCCTATGTACCAAATATGTCATTATTTCTTCGATAATCAACAAAATCATGTTGCTATCAACATGATCGATTTATTTCAAAGCAATTCAAACATAATTAATCAATTTATAGTTGTTCACTTCCACGTAATTTTCGATTTCCTTGACTTTTAAGACACCATGACTTTACTGGTTAAGCTGAAAAGATTATCTATACGATCTTCGAATGATCTAAATTTGCCGAAATTGAACCTATAAACCGAATAATGCAGCCAAGATGTACAGAATATAGTCACATGTTATAAACCAACAGGTTACATTGGTAAAATAACAATGATTTAACAAGCTAACGGTAGACCCACTGTTAGGGACATATTTTTTTCTAGGTTCCCAAATATGGCCTGTCTTATGGAAAGCGTAGTAAAAATGTTGTTATTGGTAACGAATACGATACAAATGTTTGAGTTCCGGTTGAATGTTGTTCATATGGCTCATCTTAACACAAATTAAAGTAACAAAATCTGTGTAAAGCGAATTATAATGTTTTGATTGCCGAATGACCGCTAAATCATATGTGAAAATCACCCAAGTGTTTCGAGGCAGTTTAAGTATAGTTTGATTTGTGAAATTGTTTGTTGGGTAGAGCGAATACAGCTGGGAACGCCTTGAATCAATATATCAGGAAGAAACCCGGACGAAGATTGCATTTTCCAAAAGATCAATCAAATGGGATGAACTTGCATCCATGATTAGACCCAATTTGGTACCCATAGACCGACATTACATCCATATCCCTCGAAAGTTTCCGACTTTATAAAACGAGTTGTGTAGCTTTTCGTGATACATATTACCAGATGGCTTATTAAATATATCTTAGGAAGTGTATAGCTAGTTAAATGTTGTTTCCAGCTCAAATACTCCATGAGTTACAAAGGAAAATGTAATCGATTGTTTCATATTAGGCTGAGTCAAGGGACACATACCCTATGAAGAGATACACGAACAAATCAAAAGAGGCTAGTGAGGAGTTTATGACGACTCTGTAACTGAATTGGCCGGTTTGACGTGCCACAATGGCTCAGTGGGGATTCTTTGTCAATACCCGAACCTAAGAGTCAGTTATGTTTATATCCCATTAATTAGTTTTTCCACTTTGTTTATCTACTCTAATTTTTTGTATAATTCCCCTAGTAATAAATGAAATTCAAAACGAAATTTTTGTTTACGTTCCCGTGCAGTTTGCAAAGATGAATATCGTCTCGCTAACGCATGAAGATACTGACATATCAACGTTGAAAATTGTCTTATTACGAATGAACAAGCTAGTGTTATTTCAGAAGCGGCCTTCGGTGAGATCTATCTGATTATAAATACAAAAAAACTATTTTCAAATAATAATATATACGGGGTTCAATAATACCCTTTTTCCCAATGTTATCGGTAATGTTTAAATGCGGGGCTTATTATATGTGAAAGTAACCTCGGAATAGGCGTGACTCTCCAGACATACTGAAACGGGTTACTGAATATGCAAAAGAGCTACCACTTTCTAACTCCAAGATTAAAATTGATTTCAATTGTCACTATAAGAATTGTTGCAAACAAATTTCTTCCATAACACCATTGGCCTATGCGTGTTAAATTGAATACAATATAATCTTGAGTTAGAAATATGTTGTAAGTCCTATAAGAGCTTCCTATTAATGCTTCAATTTTCAAATCTTCAAGTGTATGCAGGAACATGTTGATCCTTAGTACGGTACATATTCTGTTCATTAAAAGTTTTAAATTTTTAAGAGCATACGATTGAACGGTTTTCTACATCATCCTTTCGCTTCCAGAGATTGAGATATTGAGATTTACAACCTTAACAAAATGCACTAAAGGTTCTTTCTTCTTCCTTAGCGTATTGGTTTCACAATTTTTGCTTACTGCTTGCTCTCAACTTAGTGTTCTAAATGCAACTCCACAGTTACTAATTTTTACATTAATTTGGTTTGTGTGGCAAGAACAATCATACCCTATGCCCAGGGAGTCGAGAAATTCCACAACGAGACATTCCTAGACCAGACTAAGGTAGTCCACGTTCAAATCGCAACTCACGGAAAATATTTGAAACTTTCGATAATTTTAGTAATTTTAGAGCTTAAAACCTGCAAGTATAAAATTTCAGAAAGTTTTTGAAATGGAAAGGATTCGTGATGAAGTTTTGCACGCGCATTTCAAAAATCCAAATCTTTCGGCACCGTTCCACAGCAAAACTTTTTCCTGTGTTATCAGAGAATGCTGACCACCGATCATAAAACATTTGCTTGGACAAAATCATCGTAGCAGGAGCGCTAAAGATGACAGGAAAGGCCACACAAGAGCCCATCAATGTTTTGCCTGATTTGGCGTCCTGTCACTACCCAAAACAGGAGCTGAAATTGTATAAGGGGAAAAAAGGCCAACATTGAACCCAAGGATCTAATTCACAAAACACCCTGAAGTCGGTCCACTCGAAAAAAAATTGCCCTATTATTAAGCAGGGATTCCGCAAACATCGTAAGACAGTCAAAAGAACCTTATAAAAAAGATCAAGAATCAAATCCCATGGAGGGTCTTAAGAGAAAAGTAGGGGCATTTGGATTTGGAGAGACAATTGTTTAAAAGACGGATTTTTGACAAATCGCTTTGTTTGTTGCTTAGTTCACGGGAAAGGCTCATAATTCTGGAGGTTCAATAAACTATGTTATATGAAATATTTCAAGCTGAACAATGCATTAGGTCTTAAGTAACATTAAGAGATTCTCTTCGTCGACTTTCTCTTTGTTGAAAACACTTGAACATGTTTTCACATAGCCGTAGGACCGGAAAGAGAAAGTCAACAGAGAGAGTCTCCCAATGTTACATAGGACCTAATGCATTGTTTACCTTGATTTGTTTAAAAGGATTTTTAGAGTCATCCAATAACTCCATGGAGTACAAATCATTATATTTATAATCGTACTAAAATAACAGCGATTTCTAAATATGGTACATAGATAATATTAAAGGTTCAATGATCTCAGCTGAACAATAATGAATTAACGAATATTTTAGACTATCCAGAAATGATCTGAAGCATAGACCAAGGTGCACTGAAAATTAATTTTCGTTAAATAGCTTTCACGCGTTTCGTAAACATGGATTTTGTACATAAAACAAATGTCTCGTATATTGTATGAAACATTCATAATGCTTTTTATCTGGTGAAATGCTACCATTACACCTTTTTGTAAAATGCACGAAATGAACTTCGTGAAGACCAACCAATCGCTGTTTCTCTTTTATTCCGTACTCATACGTGATGGTGTTGCTGCTGGTATGGGCGGGAATAATTTATCCATCCCAAAATAAAAATAAGAGCACTGTCGAGAGCTATAACTTCATGCTTGTTCTCAGGAGTCAGAGTGGCCTAGTGAGATCAACTACGGATTCAGAATCAACACTTTCGAAAACTTCAGGTTCGAATCCCATGTCAGAAAAATTAAAAAAACGCTGGACAATTCCACGTGGTTGCTTTTTTTTTCAATTACATTTCGAGTCGATAAAGTAGATCTGTCAGTCCTTCATGCAACCACCAGAGAAACGTTTCTTTTAATTTGTGATCAAATATTCGTAGCTCTTTGTATTGTTTACGTACAATGTACGAATGTTCTTTCTGTGTCAACAAAAGCATCGTGTTTTTGACTGTTGCATGTGTGCCATTATTTACGAATGTCTCTTCATAATAAGTACAAATCAGTTTCGTTGCAGAAAACAACGAATAGATTTGTTAGTTCTACCTTCGATTTCGTAATATAAATTAAAATTAATTTTCAGTGTGTACAATCGAGACTGTTTTTTTTATAATAGTTTGAAATACGAAATTCTTGGAGGTTCCTGAATCTAAGCTGAATAATACGTGAAAACAAGTGGTAAGGAATCTGTTGATAGTTTAAGGGAAATCCGAAATAATGGTTGGTTTCGCATGTAGAAAATTGTTTCTTTCGCATGTAGATCCCCGAAAAAGCAAAGATTTTAAACTGGTTGGTTATAACAGGTTCACAACTTGATTTTCATTTTAATGTTTATGAATTTCTCTCTCTAGTTATCGTCGCTTAACTTGTTGGCTTCCGAAACGAGTTAGACCAGAGAGAGAGCATCGTGAGAATTGTGAAGCTTTTTTACTAATACTTAAGCAAATAACAAAAGATTTTACTTTTTTCCTCCCTCTTCGTGGTATTAATTGCGAAAATTTTCTAAAAGGAATGACGTTAAAAAATACAAACAACATTGCTACATTGACAGAAACACAAACCTCGCTCGCTTAAAAGAATAGCAATGACATATGATAATCACACTAAAAAAATTAAGACCAATCTTTCGAAATTTTCTTCTTAAAACCCCATTGAAAATTTTGGAAAATCCGGGGTCTACAAAATAGCTTGTGATAGTTATGAAAAATTTAGATACGACATACCAATCGTTCTCTCAAAACTCGTTTCAAAGAAGATATCGCAGAAGTTACTCAACAAATTCTGTAAAGTTAAGTTTCGCTTCATGAAAGGAGATTTCGTACAATGGATCAAGTGTTCGTAACATGACCGAATTATTTTCGTTTTATGAAAGAGTTAACAGGCTCCATTGTGTAGAATATATTTTCGGTGGGAAATTTGTTCTACTACCATCGAGCATAACCGTGAACAAAATTATAGCAATCCCCAGTGCTCTTATCAGAGGATTCAAACATAAACTTGATCAAGTCATTCTCTCGAAAAAGAAACTGCGCTTTTAGATGCCAGCCGAACTAATCAGAAGAGTTGAAATCTTTGAGAATCAATTTGCTTATGGTGAATATTGCTTCAATGGCCGCTTTGCATCGTCGCATATACATTTCGAAGGCACAAATCTAAGAAACTAACATTTCACATCCCAACCTTTTTCCTACTTCCCTATAAAACTTTAAACTTTGACAGAATCATGTAATTTTTTGCGTTATCTAGTGCACATAAATAGAATGCCAGATTTGGGGGACATTTCATGTAAATTCAAGCCGGATATCGCCTAAATTAGGCTCTCCTAAATAAGGTCCAGGTCTAAAAATATAGTTATAAAACACTTTCCTTATACATATCTTTTGAATGGACTGTCCCGAAACATGAGTAACGATATAACGACTGAAGGCAACTAGCCAGTTACCCCTCTGGTAACTTTCCTATCAGTTCTTGATAAAAACTTATTATCCAATGCCCTTACAAGCGAAAATTGCGTTTTTATACTAAAATATTTTACGAAAACGTGAAGATCGTCCCATCATCTTAGAACCTTAATAATTTAAATCTGTTTGTAACGAGTCTTCGTCATTTATGTGACATGCTGGTCCATTAGCTTAATGATAACTGTGATATTTCTAGGTAAAATCATGATATTAAAAACAAATTCAATAATTGTATAGCAAAGTGGTCAGGACTTTCATCAACAATGTTTTTTAATGAATTTCTGAACATGCAGCACTTGTAGGGTTTCGTGGCAGATAAGAACATAGCCTTGCTGTCATTGTTAAAATCAATTGTCTACCACCATTTTTCAAGCCTCTTTGAAGTGTTCGGGTTTCGGTTTTAACTGGTTATGCCTCTATAGCTCAGCTTCAATAACTCAATTTCTCTAATAATCAATGACGTCACCGGTCACGTCCTTGCAATCAAGTGGGAATAGGTAAGGAATGTTGGTGTACACGGTCGCTAAGTGTTTACTTCTACATCCCCACAAAGGTCACAGAAAGGAGGGTTTTTTATATTAGTAAGGAAAAGTTCTATAGATCAGGATGCACCTTGATAAGTAATGTGATCATATTTATGATTCATATTCGTTAGTAAACTCGCGCCTACGAACAATAGCTAACCGAAACAATAAGAAACGCGCCATGCCCGATAGCTAAATAGTGTAAAATAACCCATCGACACAACCGTTCACAGCCGATGCTCGAAGCAAACTTTTTTTTTCGTCAACTTTCAATTCTAACAACTCGACAAACCACTTCACTACTGCAACTTATACCCGCATCAATCAAATAGAAGCTTGAACTTGAATCAAGTAAAAGCTTGAAGCAACTTATACCCGCATCAATCAAGTAGAAGCCCCGTCAAAAGCTCCGACAGATCGAACAACAATCGGTTGAGACCCACCTGGTATCTGGCAGCAAGATGCTTGGAAGCAGAACGGAAGATTTGATGAGCTACCTCCTCCTATTAATCATGCTTCTTACATAAAAAAAACCACAAATAGAGCCTTTCAATACCCAGAACAGTCATGTTTTTGAGACTTCCTATATCTTGTCTGGAACACCGCGAGCATTTCGAGGTCTATGCTTGATCAATATAAAAGTTTATGGTTGTATTGTTCACAAATCTTTAAATACGAATTGGCAATGCTCGAACTCAAGCCACGAAAAACCGGAGCCTTAATTGGCAATACACAGAAACAAAAGCGTTCACGAAAATGAAAACGGACCGTTAACTAGTTCACGTTTTCAGGATTTTTACCTAAAAACGTGATTAAGTTCATGATTACGTGATTCAGTTCACGGTGTATTTTTGCTTGTTCTCGAATTCATGACTGCAGTTCACGGATCCGGGCCTATAGGCTCTTTGGGAAGTTGTACCACTCATCACGCTTTTTTAAACTTTACTACTCATCAGCAGACAAACGATTAGAATATATAGAAACTGCGAACCATAGAATGGAGACAAGAGGTTAAACAGAATGCCCCTTCTCATCATTCCTTTTTACCTATTCTATCCTTTAGTTAACTCCGAATAATCTACCTCTAGTGGTCCTAAAATTAAGTTATTATGGTTGAATCACAAGCAATGGAACATCAACACTTGAACAAAATTCTGCGTTTGCCGCATTATTCCAGTTATCTTTGACTAGGTGGACAGGTTGTGAACAGGTGGAATTGTTGAACATGTTGAAATTTTGATCACGAGATGTCTCTGTTACATGGTTAAGGAGCTAAGATTTCACATCAAAACCTTTTTGCGACCTTCACTATAAAAGTGTACACTTTGACAGAATCATGTAATTTTCTGCGTTATCTAGTGCACATAAATAGAATGCCAGATTTGGCATTAATTCATGGGACATTGTAAAATCAAGCCAGATTTCGCCTAAATTAGGTCTCCTAAATAAAGTCTAGGTCTAAGAGTATAGTTATAAAACATTTTCGTTATTCAAAAAACATGGAGAAAAAAAAATGTACGGGAAATACAGTGCACTGGAAGTTCGGCATTAATGTGTATAATGTGAAAAATTGTCCACTTGGTCAAACCAAACTCATAAGTGCCAAACTTTCATTCGACCAAAAGTTCATATACCCAATAGAGTTTTGGAGAAGTGTCCCCAAAGACACTATTTACTTTGTACTAACAGTATAGAGGTAAACTATTTGTTTCATTCTAATGAAAACCCTAAATCCATCGTACACTGTGTGGCTTGTATAATTGGCCTAACATGGTTCTACGTCCCATCGCTAGCAACTGGATGCTATCACAAACCATTCGACACACATTTTCCAGTCCACGGAATCGAGCACCGTTCAAGTAAGTTCTCAGAAGGCTCTCTTACATCTCGCTTCTAGAGTTTTCCAGCAAATAACCATCGGCAATCATGCTTGTGCTGCAGTAGGTAGTCGACTTTTTTTTTCCTTTCGCATGAAATTATCGATTTATGGCCTGTTGAACTAATGGGGCCTGTTGCTGTGTGCGATGTGTTGTCTGATACCCCCACGCCCACGCAATCAACAAGGACTTTGTTGGTGATCTATTGGCTTAGGGCATTATATTGATTCGCCAACTCTACTGCAATTCACCTACAGTGAGAAGTACTTTTCTAGTCTGTGCAATGTTGGACGTTAAATATCATAAATTATGTTCGGGATAAGTCCGAATTTGAGTGCCTGTTTGTGGAAAATACGTTCAGTGGCTGGTAACCCATGGACCGCCTCAACTATGGTTGGAAAATTTTTCTCCAGTTTTGTAGATGGCCATGGGTAGAGCTTCCAAAAGTACATTGATAGATAATTATTGTGGAATATTGAAAACAGACGTCTCGTCCGTTTATGAAGTTAATGGACACTAATTGTTCATTCTTGCTTTGGAAGTCGACTCAGTCATGAAAAGTATGTTTTAAAATATTGCTTGATTTTTGAGTTATTTCACTAATAACTCCAATTGGAGTTTAAGTTTTGCATATGAAATCCTTATGAATTGCATTTTATCAAGAAGAAGTCACCTGCAAATTTAATAGAGCTCTTCTCGAAGATCTGGTCGAATTCTACCAGAATAATGTGCTAGAAAATAGAGTGAAGTGTTTTCCTGGGAAAAAATATATGAAGTCTATGAACTAAGCAGGAGGAATCCTACGTTGAAAACTACACCCAAAAATTTAAAATGTGATTAATGCGTTGAAAACAAAATACATTAAGGGAAGAGGTTCACAAGAAGGCTGTGTTAGCCTTCTACCACGAGTTCAGATCGACGGTGATGAAATACAGGTAGTAGACGCATTCGTGTATCTGGGCTCATTGGTGACCGCCAATAACGACACCAGCAGAGAGATACAAAGCCGCATTATGGCTGGCAATCGTGCCTACTTTGGACTGCGAAGGACGCTAAGATCGAACAAAGTTCACAGAAATACAAAGTTGACCATCTACAAGACATTAATTAGACCGGTAGTTCTCTACGGTCACGAAACATGGACATTTCTAGTGGAGGACCAAAGCGCTTTTGGTTTCTTTGAACGGAAGGTGTTACGTACGGTCTACGGTGGAGTGCAGATGGCAAACGGAACGTGGAGGAGGCGAATGAACCACGAAATTCATCAGTTGTTGGGAGAAACTCCCATCGTACACATCGCAAAAATCGGTCGACTATGATGGGCTGGGCATGTTGTAAGAATGTCGGACGACAGCCCTGTTAAAATGGTTCTCGAAAACGAACTGACGGGTACAAGAAGAAGAGGCGCGCAACGAGCAAGGTGGATCGATCAAGTAGAAGGCGACCTGCGGACTCTCCGCAGACAGCGAGGCTGGCGAGGTACAGCCATGGACCGAATACAATGGAGACAACTTCTGTGTACAGCAGAGGCCACACTGGCTTTAGTCTGATTGGTAAGGCAAGGTTTTCACTATGGTAAGTGATGCGATCAATGAATGCGCAGTAGACTGCTTTTTATTTTAAATCTAGCGGTGATAGAAAAAGGCAAGTGACAAATGGCAAGGAAGGGGACGGGCCTGGGCTTGAATTCCCGATCATCTACTCAGTAAGCAGAACGGGCAACCACTGAGCTACCCTGCCACGTCATACAGAAATATGGACCACCCTAATGAAAAAAAAAGTGAACACTCTTGGTGTTATATCTCCAACCAAATGCTAATTTTGGTATCAAATTATGACAGTGTTATTTTGGCAGTTTAACAAGATAACACTGTAATATAGCAGTTTGAAATTATAAGCATATGCACTTAGATTTTTTTACAGAAATCTGTAAAATTATACCGAATTTTCAAGAGCTGAACGTTCGGTAACCCGATTTAACGAATTTCGATAAAATTTTACAAATTCCTTCTTTTGAATTTAAAATCGTTAATCTTTTCTTCATTTTTTTTTTTCATTTTTAGTGATGTACACACTTAGATTTTTTTTACAGATAACTGTAGATTTTTTTACAGATAACTGTAATTTCACCGAAATCCGTTAAATCGGATTATCGATCGTTCAGCTGTTGAGAGTTCGGTAAAATTTTACAGATTTCTGTAAAAAAATCTAAGTGTGTACAGCACTAAGAAGAAAACATCAACGATTTTAAATTCAGAAGAAAACATTATTATTTCCACCCTTTGAACCGGCAGCACTGGTAACGGGTGGCAACTGAAATTTCGAGACAAATTTTTGATAAGCTTTGAAGTGCTCTAACTTCATGAAATATTATCCGATTTAATTTCGCCAAAAAGCATTCGACTGGAAAATTAATGCAGTTTTATATCTTGGCAACATAAATGGCCTTGGGCCCCAGACTTCAAAGTAGTTCCGGGTTTCCGGAGAGGCCATCTCACATTTTGAATTTGTGATGAGATTTTGTACAAGATACCGTTGTCAAGCATTTTTTTTAGTGAACATATGAAAAAACAAAATATTCACCAAGCGAATAAAGTGCCGATTACAAGAATCGACCTTAAATTAAGATATGGCCATTTCCATGGAACAGGTTCTGATAAAGGGTCGTGGATGCGGTTTACTAATTTTACTCACAAGATGCCATGTGACACCTCTTCCTTCTTGGTTTTTCAATAAAAACCTTGTCATAAACTTAAAGTGGATCCTTGACCATATTGGCCACTCCTGGAACCACCGGAACGTTCCCGGGGGAACCTGTAGTAGGGACCAGTTAGGCATTTATCCCAAAACATGTCGTGTGGCAGCTCTATCTTCATGATTTTTCATACATATGATATTAATAAACTTTGGAAGGCCATTGCATACATTGGCCACTGTCGGAACCACCGGAACGTCTCCGGGGAAACCTGTAGTAGAGGCCATTTACGATTTAACTCAAAAACATGCCGTGCGACAGCTCTATCTTCATGATTTTTCATAAATATGATATTAATAAACTTCAGAAGGCCATTGCATACATTGGTCACTGTCGGAACCACCGGAACGCTTTTTGGCGAAATTAAATCGGATAATATTTCATAAAGTTAGAGCACTTCAAAGTTGATCATAAATTTTCCTGTCCCGAACATTTTGTCCAACGCCTGTACGTGTTAGATCGATCTCCTCTTTCTGCTAGTTTTTTTTTTGTTTTGTTTATGCTTGCTCAGTTTGCTCAAAATGCTGTCGGAACAAGAAATATCCGTAAAAAGTAAACGGTACAACATTTGAAAAGCGAAAATATTGTGGCTTCGATTGTTTAACATATCCTAAGATCCCCAACAACTACTCACCAGTACGGTATGGTCGCAAAAGGATTTCGTTCCATTTCTCGTGCTTTCAACAACAAGAAATCACGTATCCAATGGGATGCCGCAAAAACAGAGTCGCATTAAAGGCCAGTATCAACCTAAAAAGTAAAGAGGTGACGGAATTTTGTTCAATATTACTAAGCGGATTTGATTTGCATGGAACGAAATGTCACCTTTACTTACGGAATAATCGAGCGGAATATTTTTCCGAAAGTAAAAGTGACAGCTCCCATTAGTTTGCGTGGAAACCTTACAAATTCCAATTTTTGTTTGTTCTGTTCAGGTAGGTACTGCTGCCGAATTTTCATTTCGATTCTTCACTTTACCGTTTCAGTAAACAAAATTTAACATGGGTTTGGGATAGAAAAAGAAATTTCTTTCGAACACGATACTGACCTTAAGTTCCGAAAGAAGACAAGAGCCCCGGAATACACTGAGAAAAGATGTCGACGCGGAAATAAAAAAAAAAATATTCCGAAATGTTTTGTTTGGACAACGAAAGTTACTTCCCTCTTTCGAAAATATAATTTCCGAAAACAATCGATACTGTTCCATGGATAGTTTCACTGCATCTTCGAAAACAAAATATAAGTTCTAACAGAAAGTGACGCAATAAATTTCCAAGAGAGGAATTGCTAAGCCCTCTAGTTTGGCTATCAATCAAGATGTGTACCAAAACGAATGTTTCAAGAAAGTGTTGATCTCTTTCAACAAAGGCATCATGCAGATGGACAATACTTGTTTTGATCGTATGAAGGGTCATCGCATTACACCAAAAAACCCAATCGTTTTTAAATACCCATTCGATCCCATTTGTACCCAAACACCAGAACTCCTGCCTCAGTGTCGCCTAATTGAAGATTTCTTCGGGATTTTGAGCTCCTTGGTGTACAAAAATAACTGGAAACAGTTGATTGGTAGAATCGAGAGATGCATTTGAAAAGTTGACATGAGGGCCGTACAACGCTCCTGTTCCGACATCAAACGGAAGGTTCGCCGAACGGCCGATTACGGACCGATTTCAAATGTTCACTATTTTTGTTTCAACATTGGACAATGTATCATAGATTTCAATAAATCAGATCTTCTTCAAGTATGTTTGTCATTTTTTTAACAGCTCGAGTAAGAAATTCCAAAATTTTGGGTTGCCACCCGTTAGTGCACTAGGGGGCGGCTCCATACAAAGTGGTGGCCAAAAATATTTTTTTGGTTTTTCCGCATTTTTTTTATAGTATTCTAGTAAATTTTGTATAAAATTAGTCATATTTATGTATTTTCATCGCATCCGGACGGTGTAACTATTATTTAACCCAGTAATGAGCAACGTATTGATGAACAATAAACTTGAACGTTTGTTTTTAATTTTAGGGGCAGTTCAAATGCAAATTAAAAGTAGAATAAGGTTGCTGTGCATAAGATTAAATAAGAGAAGTGGAGATGGAAGTCCCGCCCCCCTCCTACATAAGATCTGACCCCCCTCCACATATTTTCAAATATGTTGTATAAGGGTATTGTTTTATCAATCAGGTATATTGGTGAAGAATTATTGGTCTACCAAACCTCCCCCTCCCTCCACTCAAACTTATCTGACCCCCCCACTCCTCCAGGAAATATTTTTTCCGTACAAATAAATCATTCAAACTAGATGAAATGATCATTTTTTAATAGTATTCCATTATTTTTACTGGACACATATCAACATCTTTAACTAAGTTGATGCTTTGTCTCCTCTTTTTATACTGCAGGGATGAATATACTACAAAAAAAAAAACATAATTTTCATTGATAAATTGTCATAATAAATTTTATTTATTTAGTTTCTCTTAAAACTAAATCAAATTCACAAGCAATTGTAGTCATTTTCTACATTTTCATCAAGAGCAAAATCATCACCCAGTTGTTCAACATCATCCATTAATTCGTCCAGTGCATTGCATTTAGTATTCAAATTTTCAGAGCTGTCAAGGTCTTCGAATACTAAAAGTGATTTTAGAACATGTGATTAGATTAGATTTTAGATTATCAACTTGTGACCTTTTCCTAGCATGATGGGTACAATTTTTTTTTAGTAGTTTATGTTTTTAGGAAAATAAATATACCTGATATAGTTGGTAGAAATTGTAAAATGGCACATGAACAAAGAATTTCCTTAACAATATATAAACAAGGTTATCGTGAAAACATTGAAAACTTTTTAGTCCAGTTGGGTAGATACAGTTTCTATATGGAATGATAATTTTCGGTCGGTTTTACCCATTTTTAACTAAAAATAATAATTAAGAGTGTATCATTTTTAAGACTAAATTTAACATTTAACAGTTCCACTTTTCAAGCAGTGTTAAATTTGTACGATTTTTGTGGTTTATGCTCGCATAATCGATAGTCGTATTTAATGAAAAAGTAATAAAAAATAAGCCATTTTTTAGACTTTGTGCCAAAATGAGCAGCTATCCGCAGCTGGATTCTCGTTCCGCAGATAGTATAGACCCCAAACTTAACTGTGGCGGTGGTCTCTTGAGACTGCTCGGCTCTGCTTGTTAGATATAGTCCAACTTAGGCAAACAAAAATTTTTTTTTTCAATAATTGCCCATTTTTTACTAATTTTTATTACCCGTGTAAACTCAACAACATACCCATTGGGACAATTACCTTTTCAACGGTGTATAAAATTCCAAAATTGGACCATTATTGACTGAGAAAATTCTACAATTTTCACAATTTTCCTACGTCTGATGTCTGTGGCGTAATGAGTTTTCATCACAGAGGGCTGACATTGTGGGAATCTAGGTTTGAACTATCTGGCTATCAAATGGTATACAAGACACGTCATTCAAAGCAAGTCAATTTTTCGATTTTTAGCCACCACTTTCCCCATAGTGTAGTGGCTCGAGGAAGTACAACCCTAGATTACTTCTTTTGTAGTTATGGCTTGGGTTTTCTGTCATTTATTTTGTGGGACTTCACAATTCACAAATTCCGGAGATTTTTCGGTTTTTTTAGAAGAAAAATTCGTATTTTCCACTAAACAGACAGCTCACACTTTCTAGGATTCGGGTTTTTTTTGGTTTACACTTGAAAATTACCACCAATGCATTCCATATGAAGCGTTTCAAGGCGTTATAAGCTGAGAATTGGAATTACACATCCAAAAAATGAATTGGTTTTCAATGGATTCACATCGTGTTTTGTTCTATATTTTCGAGTTTAGTGACTAATTTGTGAACTGCTTTTTTGGCTATTCCACCCCATCCCAATGCTGATCTAGAAATAATTTGCTACATTGATCTGACATATTTTTGGAATTCAACAACAGATCAATATTTTGATATGCCGTGCAGTGCACTAGTTGCCCACATGTACCAGACGCCACTGTGTAAACGGCTTGCGTAACATCAAAATTTGAACTTACCGGATGAGTGGCCTGTCGACTTGCTGACACTCCGATCTTGTAGGTGGACCTGTTGTTGCAACGCACTAGCCGCAACCGGTGGCGACGGAGGCGAAGGTTGAGCTTGAGTCAATTGAGGAGGACTAGTCGGTGAAACGGGAGGTATCAGCGGCGGAGTTAACTGCCGCTGTTGCACCTGATGACTGTGATGGTAAGGAGGAGGTGACGGAGCATAGCCACCGTATTGCTGCTGATAACCAGAAGCAACAGGTCCGCTAGTGTTCCAATAGTTGATAACCGAATCATAGCTCTTGCTCCACTGAGAACTTTGCAACAAACGGTTACTCCCTTGCGGAGATTCTGGCTGCTGATGTTGACTTTGCTGTTGTTGTGCTGGTCGAGTTGGTGACAGTTTGTGAGCTTGTTGCTGTTGGTTTTGTTTAGATTGTTGAATTGATTGTAATGGCTGGTGTTGTTTAGGTTGTTCACCATCACTGCCATCTTCAGCGTGGAGTTGTTGATCACGATCACTCATATAACTCATAACGGTGAGTGCTGACCAAAACAACTAAAAAATGCACTTTATACACTTTGAATCTGGATCTATGGTACTTTCATAAGAAGATGCTTCCGATCCACTATACAATTCCCCCCACTTGTTGAGGTTAACCTTTGTAAAACTGTTCTGATGCGATTGCGCTTGAACTTCCTTATGAATAGCGATTTACTTGGTCTCATTGTACGTTTAGCCGCCAGTTTGATTACTTGCAGGTCCGTAGTTTGTTTTTCGACTTTGCACACACTTGCGAGTTAACACTTTGCTCAAATTGAGACTTTTTACGGAAAATTGACACACATGGCGCTCTGAAACAACTCTCTGGTACGCACTTGTCTAAACTAAAGCTTCGCTTCAAGTTTAAAATAGTTTCAACTAGTCTAAGATCTAGCTTTCGTCGTTTCCTTCTTAAGTAGACGATCGCACAACGATCAAGGTAAATACACACTGGGTTACAAATTATTTCGACATTTTGTCGCACTTTTCGATAATCACAGAACGATCCTTTCCTTTGGCGGTTAAGAGTCTTGACGTGAACTACCTTCCTACGGTGCCGCCATTGCGCAAAGATTTTCACCGCCTTCCGGAACAATATGAATCTCCGAAATTTCAGACGTGAAGTAGAACAATTACCGCCCGAGTCACGGTATTGCACCTTGGACGAAATTTTCGATCAAAACAGAACAATCCCAAAACGAAGCGCGACACGCAAATCACGGACGAGCAGAACGCGCAATTTCGCTCAGTAGCGATCGGGAGAATAGCTCAGAGATAAGATCCTAGCTTTCGACGACCAGTAACAAACCACCGTCAATGCGAATAAACTACGGGTTAGCGGCGGCCATTATCGACATTTGCTAGTTATAACTCCAAATTCGATAAGAAGAACACGATTCGACAATCTTGGCAGAGATTGTTCAAGAAGATTTTTTTTTTACCAACGCGTAATTACTTCCTCAAAAACAAGGCATAAGATTCGCAGTACTAATCAAACCCACTGAGCGAAATTCGAAACGGCACGGACGTGTGTCCAACAGGCGGTTCTCACCAAGACTGAAGCAAGCGCTCCCGCGTGGAAAGCAACGTGTGCAATCACAAGTAGTGAGTCTCTCCGAATCGTGCCCAGGAGAGACGACCAAGCGTGGGTGGTGGGTGGAACGGGAGACGCCGAAGGGGGGAAGCTGAGCATAGCGAAGCAAAAGAAGAAACTGGCTCTAATCACTTCCAAAACGACATACATTAGAAGGCCGAAAATATACCTAGGGTAGGGGCACCGGGTTTCGGCGGTGTTTAGCGCAAGTGATGTAACTGTCGATACTTAATTAGCCCAGGAATCTCTGTTTTTTTGCCTTTTATATCTTCCAGACAGGTTTTCATTTCTGATGTCGATATGAGTTACGTAGATTTTGTTCAGAAGTCCAGAAACAGTTTATAATAGTCATCATATCGTTCAGCTCGTGATAATGCTGACGATTTTCGGCCACCCGAAAATATGGATTATTGATGAAATTTTCAATGAAAAACGAGTTTAAATAAACAGTACGAATCTTTTACGTTAAGAAATTTACGAATACATTCGTAAATCTAGCGAGCTATTTCGTTTTATTTGCTAAGGTATATGGGGATCTTGTTAAATTATCGTACAGGTTTGTCGCCGATCACTTATTAAAGTCCATAGTTTTTCGAGTATTACTCAAAAACAAAAGAAACCCATCGCCAAAATTTTACCAATGTAAGGTCATAAATTAATGAACAAAAAAAATTTTTTTTCAAAATTTTGCATGACTCAGAAAATGTTTTTTTCCGAGTTTTCCCAGCAATTTTTCTTCACTGGGGAAAATTTTGTAGCAAAACTGGCAACCCTGATTTTTTTAATAGTGTCTTTTCGTTCATATATCCATGAACCCTACGCGTGAACAAAGTTTCGCAACAGGCTGAGACCCTTCGGCCCAAACCTGTACGATAACTAAAAAAATCCTCATTTTTTGTATGAAAAAAGGGACAAGGCAATAGTTTTTCGAGCATTACTCAAAAACAAAATAATAGCTCATCGCCAAAATTTCTCCAATGTAAGCTCCTGAATTAATAAACAAGATATTATATTTTTCAAAAAATTTCCAGATTTTTTAGGAGAACAAATAAAATCTTCTACGATGAATCGTTCTTGAGTTATGAATTATCTAAGTTAGTGATCCCAAGTAGCACACTACGAACAAAATTAGTTGCAAAAATTATGAAATAATCCCAGAACCGTTACGGATCTCCCAAAAGTTATCTAGACTTCCCAAAAGATCTGAGAATTCCTAGTTGATTCACAGACATCCAAGATTTTTTTTTTGCGGTTTTCCGAGCAGTTCAGACTTACCAGAAATTTGCAACATGTGCTAAGAACTTCAAAAATTCTACGAGCTTTGAAACTTCTTGGGATTACGGTACGAATTCTATAATTCTATTCTTGATACTTTCTGCACTTCTGCATATTTTCATGAGCTTTAAAGAAGTTCTTCTTACGTAGGATGAACATGCGTGAAGTTTTCAGACGTTCTTCGGATTAGCAGACATTCAGTTATAATTATCTGAGATCATCCCGTTACTTTTACGAACCTTGCACATGTTCGACATACTTCTTAAAAGATCTCCAAACGATCCAGTAATTTGGGAAGTCCGATATGGATCCTAGCCGGTTTTGAAGAAAATAAAAAAAAAAATATCAAAATTTACCGAAGTTCATTAGGGTAGGTCAATACTTCGACAGCTGACCAATTCCCGTCATTCACCACTATTACCCAGCCTTATTCAAACCAAGTGCCTAATTGTTTGGGTTGATCACGACTGAGTAATAGCGATGAATGACGGAAATATGTCCCCTGCCCAAGAAGTGCTCCACCGAATGTTGAGAAGTTCTAAGGATTCAAACCATCGCAAAAATTTCTTGGGCCTCCGGAAATATTACATGCACAACAGATTTTCCAGAAGTTTTAAGGACTTCAAAAGTTGGTCGGATTTCTCACAAATATTAGAAACATAAGCAATGTTGTATTCTACAAAAAGTTTACGATACACACTACTGAAATATAATCCAATAGTTCCATAGAAAGTCACATCTTGTTTACATTTGCACCCATTCCAAAATGCGCAGAAAATATAATCGAATGTTATATAAGGTTTTGATTCTTAAAAAAGGTCGACATTTGAGCGACACATGGATAGAGAACAAATTTCAACCAGACCCGGACCAAAAAGGATTGCCCAGCAAACACAAAATCGTATATGATAGCGGCATGTGGCAACATTGCGAATGAGCCGAATCAGTTTTTCTACCACTATTTTAAAAATATTGTGAGAAAATGACTGCATGGTTATACGTTTAGTTACATTCGCCTTTTTAATTACTGTGGAATTGTACAAGAACTAATCTGGTAGCATCATTGAGGAAATTCCAGAACAATTCTTCCCAAAAACAAATCGAAGGGCAGTCCAGCACTATTTTGCAACCATTTTTTAACCATCCTGGAAGTGTTTCTGTATATTTCCAGCAGCACTCCAGAACAGGAAGAATCCGTAACTTCAGACTGCAGAAGATATATGGATACTAGCCGGTTTTGAAGAAAATCCCAAAAAAACATCAGAATTTACCGAAGTTCATTAGCGTAGGTCAATTCTTTTTCCGGCATTCTTCACTATTACTCATCCTTATTCAAACCACTGACTAACTGTTTCGTTCGATCACGACTGAGTAATAGTGACGAATGACGAAAATATGTCCCCTGCCGAAGTAGTGCTCCACCAAATGTTGAGAAGTTCTACGGATTCAAACCATCGCAAAAAATACTTGAACCTCACCAAAAACCTCTTGGACCTTTGGGAATGTTATATGTGCCACAAATTTCCCGAAATTTTTATGGATTTTAGAAGTTGTTCGGATTTCTCATAAACATTAGAAAAATAGGCAATATTATATGACCTCGCAGTGGTTCTGCATGACTTTTCATTAAATTTAATTTTCAGACCATTCCGAATTCTACTGAACTATAGTAGGGGCGTGCCAACCATACCACTCACATCAAAGTCACGAGTTTTAATCTCAATTTAGAAAAAAAAAAAACCTAAAAAGGTGTTTAAGTGACTACAATGAGAGATTCGCCAGCACGAGGCACGAGGCTCGATAATAATGAAACAAACAAAAAATCCAATAGTTCCATAGACTAGAAGTCTATAAGATTCCCCAATTATACCACAAATTTTAAAACTTTCGAAGAGCTTAATAAATTTCTCACATGTGCTTTGGATACCCCTCATGAATTCCACAATTTTTTGAAAAATTTCCTTGTGTTTTTTGTATATTCAAGTTATTTAGAAGTTCTGCGGATTTTCTTGATAAATTAGGGATATTTGATAAGTATTATTTGCGTACCTTCTATAAGTACACACTTAGAAATTATCAATTTTACACGAGACGTAATTCATGTTTGTAAAAAGTAAAGAAAGATTTCGTGTAATATTATGTCTCATGAGACTGGCACATACGCAATCCGACGAATGATGTGTTTGATTGAATTTATTTTCGCATCTCTTACAGCTCAGGCTTATGTGCTAAAGGACGATTGCATGTGTCGGTCTCAGGAGACATAAATTTACATGACATTTTGGTACTGTGTATGTCTTCCTGGGTAGAGGAGAATTGCACATGAATGACAAATTTTACCATTTATGCAAAATAACTGAATGGCAAAACTTTACATTAGTTTGTTTGAGATAAGAGTTAAAACAACAAAAATAATAACGGAAATAGTTCGAGGGAATTTCTAAAAAATAACAAATTTTGCCATTATAAGAACAAACTAAGAACAAAATATTTACAAAAGAAGAATTGCATAATGAGTTATTAGCGAGGTGTGGATAACATAATAATAACACAATGAGTTGTTCTCCAGAAGGTGTAAATAATGTTAAATTTAATCGTTAACGCTAAAAAATCTAAATAATGGTAATTCTAGTTTTTAAATAGGAATAACTGGTGAATGGTATGTTCTCTTTCTCATTTACAAACATATCATGCCAAGGCTTCCAATATGATAACTCATGGATCTATATGAAAGAAAATTTCTACAATATTCAAGAAATTCTATGTGATAAGGACAGCTCTAACAACATTGTTGATCAACTGCTACACTGTGAAGAGCTCTTCAATAAAATGATAATAATTAACGACTCCATTCAGTAATGTATAAATATGCACATAAAACTGTCTGAAAAAATAATTTATTATATATAAAAGTGAAAGATTCGCACTTAAGTTGATTTATGTCTGTTTGTTTATTAACTTTAAATAAAAAGAGAAAGTGATACAATATATTTATTTTTGAATATACATTTTTTGGCAGAATACTTAATTCAATAGTTTAAAATATCTTTCCTTGCATATTACTTCTTTCATTCAAATTCATAAATTGCGCAAAAGAAACAAAATAACTTAATGAAAACCAAATTAGTTATGATGTCAAAATTTACCATTCAGTTGTTATTAAATGATTTTTCAACTTATGTATAAAATACCTAAATAACAATAAAACTAGTAATGATAACATATTTTGCAGTTACATTGCAATTAAGTGTTATTCCTGAATAAGTCAAAAATATCAAATCTAGTTGAGATGGCAAGATATGTTATTATTATGTTATTGGTTTGCAATTCACCTCTACCCGGGTTATGTAACGTGAATTTCTCTGAGGCTTCATGCGCAGACATGGATTGGCTCATAAAGCATGAGTTTGTCGCTATCTCATATTATAAGCAAAATTTGTCATATTATAAGCATGTCTTTTTCTGTAATTTTGTCTCAGTGTGCAATGCTAAAACTCTAATATCTAAGACGTGAGAGCACTTATTACAGTAATGCAAATGAATGTAGCATACATTTAGTATGTCCTGTTGTAACTAGCGCGTTCACGCCATACCTATACGATTACGAACATTATAAAGTTAGTCAAAATTATTGGTAAAATCATGCAATTAAGCACTACTACTTCATTATTAACCATGTTTTGACATTCAATTCCTGAAAGATGCTTTCGGCAAATGATAAAAAACTCATACTAAATGAGTCGTCCCAACCATGTTTAAGGTGTTTTCCAGAGTTGTATTTTAAACTATTTGGAAAATCAATGGATTAGCGCCATTAATATCCCAGAAACTAAACTTATTTGCTGAGTTACTTTCCAAAGGATGTACGGATTTTCCATACCCAACACGGACTTCCCAAACCTTTAAAACCTTTCAAAATTGCTAGGGTTTCTCAGAAATTTTGAAAACCTATCCAAAGTTCAATGAAACTCTTTGAATTTGGCTGAAACTCTGAGTAAAGGTTCCACAATAGTTCTTCTTCTTTCAGTTGTTCAGACAATTCAAAAATTCTATGGACTTCCAAAAAGTTTTAATGATTTTTTAAAGGTTTTATGATTTGGCTAAACGCTCATCATGAGTTTTGTTGCCTTTGATGAAAATCTCTGAGGTTCTACTAATTTCCCAATGTTCACATTATTCATGAGATCTTGAGATTTTGAGATCTTGAATCTTGAGAGCTATCCACAAGCAAATAGAACCTTCCGAGTTATAACAAACCCCTCAGAATTTTCAAGGATTTTTTTTAAGTGGTTCGGATTTTCCGAGATTTAGTTTCAGACCGGTAAACGATCAGCATTACACGGCACCAAGTCAGTTCCTCTGTTCCATATTGTAGAGACAATGTATACGGGACTTACTAACCACACCTCTTAAGAGGGTCGCTTCAGGCGTTTTTCCTTATCAGAAACGGACCAGCCACAGGATAGAAGTCAGAATATCTTGAAACTCTTTGGATTTTAGGAGCATTATAAAAATTAAGAAATTGCTACAGATGAAAATTCAGGTTAATGCTAGGCTATAGCCAAAATTCCAGCTAAATTACTTCTTGGGAAAATGAAGGACAAGCCCCCAAATATGACTGTTTTGTCTGAAACTCGGGCTTTGGTATTAAAAGTTGTACGGAATCATATTGCACCACTTTTAAATAGCTGTAACTTTTTACCCGTTGGGTTTTTTCTATTGAAATATTGGGTGGAATTAGTTCAAAGTGTATTTGTTTACGCTGTGTAAGTTTCAGATGTGCAATCGTTGCGAAGATAGAGTCGGAAGAACAGCAGCGACGCAAAGAAATGGCCCGCCGTCCAGTAGTGTTTTTATGGAGGAAATATGTTTGCAATTATACTGACTGTTGTCTGACACTGCAAACATATTAAGCCCGGGAGTTGCCAGATAATAACTTCGTTGGGTAACAGCGACCCATTTCAGACTGCCTGATCACTCATGGCCATTCCGAGATCACTCCCAAGTAGCACACTACGATCATAATTAGTTGTAGTAACTTCATTATTACTTAGCAAGTCATATTCATGTTTTCTCAACTGAATGGCAACAAGTGTGCTACTAGGGCTTTCACTTACAATAACAATGAGTTTGTTTACCCACACACAGATTCTGTTTTTTTTTTCAACGAAATTTATTGTTTAGAATCGTTGAAAATGTCGCAGAAAGCCTTTGGCCAATCCAAAGCATAGGGAATGATATAAAGAGTTCAAGAGTGGTCGTAAAGTGATCGACGATCCTCGTTCCGGACGTCCTTCTACATTGAATATCGAGAAAAATGTTACAATTATTTTGGAAACTGTGCTTGAAAATCGTCTTGTTAGCCTTAGAGAGATGGCTAGTGATATCAACATCTCATACGGAACTGTTCCGTGCTGAACAGGTGTCTGAAGACATGATTTCCGATGCTTAAAAAGATCCAACTTTCATGAGCTGGCCCCGTGCTACTTTTTCCTTGTCTCCAAATCTTATAATGCCACTTCAGGGAAAGAGATTCGAGTCCATTGAGGCTACAAAAGAGAATATGCAACGAAGGAGCTAAAGGCCACCCTCCAGCGGCACAGGAAAAGCACATGGATGATTGGGCCGAGCGTTGGCATATTTCCAGCCGCTTAAAATTTTGAAGGACGCACAAAAAATTGTAAGAAAATTATGAAAATTTATAGTTATTTGCGAATTTCCGATGCATTTTTATCATATTGTACATCGAAAACGAAGACGTAGTCGAAGAATGAACCAACCCTGGACCACCTACCCTAACACGCATCGCAACACGCGCAAACACTGATCGATGGGGTGGTGTGGTGGTTGGTAAGGTCGGTTGAACGAACAGCGGACTGGGTGGTGTTTACGATGATAACACACCGACAGCCAACAGCACGACGGCTCTGGCGACAGCAGTAAAACGATCAAGCAACATACGCAATGAGTGAGCGAACGCGAACACAACGAGAGAGTGAGAGAAAGAGTCTCTCTTCAAAAGAAAACGAGAGGCAGTCTCTTCTCTCACCCGGTAAGCGACAGACAGACGACAGCCGCTGCCAAGGTGTTTATAATATCCCGTAAAGGTGGAGACATTTTGTGGCTGTGAGAGAACGGTTGGTTTTTTGTTTCCACTTCAAGTTATCGATGTGTGTGCACCTTTCTGGGTGGGTTTCTACTCATCGTGATCGGCAGCAACCTGTTAACAACACTGCCAACGCCGTCAACATCATTGACCAAAGGAGTCGATAAGGTACAATACTTGGCCTGGAGCTTGGAAGAAAAATTCGGGCGTAAACAGAATTTGATTATAATTTATACTCTTCGTCGTTCGTTTTCGTTGTGATACGGAGGACGGCGATTTGAACTAGAGTGTGAGTGAATCACCTATCTCTACGCGAATGATAGACGCAGATACCTTGCGTTTCCTGTTTGTTTATAGCTGTTGGAATTTGGGACAGTTTTGCAGACTTTCTGCGCTAATTTGTGGCACGTGCGAAGCTTCATTTTTACAATCCCGCATTTTTTCTTAAATAAGAGCTTTTAGTAACTTTTCTCTGTATTTCCAGCGAACAAAAGAAAATTTCACAAATCGAACCTGCCACCTCTTGTTTTTGCTGGCAATGCTATGCAATCCCTGTGGGTTTGGTTCTGGTATTGGTTTATTGAGGCTCCGGGCAAGTAAGTAAAGATAGTACACGTTAATTGAAACAAAGAGGCAGCAAATTGCCAGGGGAGAGAAACTTAATATTATCTTGTTTATACCGTCAAAGATGGATGATGTGGTGCCATTTGGCTTTTGTGACCTTGGTAATCGACACGGCGTCTGATCGGAAGATTTTATGTCCCAAAGATAATAAACAATGATTTAATATTTTCGGACAAGTCCTTCCCAACAAACCGAAATTACGATTCATCTAAGCAAGGACTCAAGCGTTTACCCAGGAAAGGTATGTTACGGAACAGCTCGAATAATGAATTAACTCAGTTTGACGTGATTGCAACTGGTACACACAGTGGCATGTCGTGGGTTTTAAAAAATATGTTCATTTTTGATTTATTATTTAATCAAATAAAATTAATGAATGCTATAACATTGAATTTCCTCACAATTAAATTAGTCGCATTAAAATTTATGATTTTTTTAAACTTATTGCTTGCTCTCTATTTAGTGTTATGAATTCACTTCAACAGTTTCCAATTGAGAGCTTTCGATACCTGTGCTATTTTTGTATAAGTATAATTGTGCGATAGGTACAATCATACCTTATGCCAAGGGAGTCGATAAATTTTCTGTAATGAAACATTTTAGAACCGCTCAGAAATCAAACTTTATAACTGCGCCTTTATCAACTAAGCTAAGGCAGGATCTCGTGATGCAAAGTATACATATAAAGACAAACCCCTCCTAAAGGGTGTTCCGATCAAAATTTGGTCAAACAGTAATGTGTGTGAGTCGATCAAAGTTCTTATCAATAAGTCAAATTCTTTTTCTTTTTCAAGTTCAGTTAATACAGAATACAGGAGAAATATTCACCTAAGCTTCCTTTTTACCGAATGCGAATTGTCGGGTTTTAAGATTTTGTTGAGTCTCCTTGTCCACTTTATTCGCCGCAAAACGCCAGTTTGCATTGAACTGTTTCTCGCTCACAACAGCTTTTTGAGTCTTCTTAAGGTTCCGCTTGACGATGGCCCAATATTGTTCGATTGGGCGGAGCTCTGACGTGTTGGGAGGGTTCTTGTCCTTGGGCACCACTTGAACGTTGTTGGCAGCATACCACTCAATGACCTTTTTTTCCGTAATGTCAAGATGACAACTCCAGCCAAAATAGAACGGCAATTGTGTCGCTTCGGGAAGGCAGTAGAGGTTTTTGTAGGAACTTGCTCAAATAATTTTTTTGGTTGACGGTTCCGGTCGTAATGTAAACATTGCTCTGCAAGCCACAGGTACACATGGCCTGCCTCAACAGATATTTCTTCGCGAACTTTGACAGTTTAATGTGCTTGAAAATACCTACCACCTTTCCCCGTTCGGTTGCCGTCCGGTTCCTGTCCAGGAAGCTGTTTAAAGTCTGCCTTGATGCGTTGCTTTCTCTCGAACATGATTATTTTGGCATTACTTACTGTAACTGACTGTAATTTATTTCCCACTGGACAGAAATTAACCAACCATTTCACAGTTCCTCCTGTGAATTGCATTGTTGGGTGGTTGGTTCCGGCCAAGATAGAAGTGAACCAAGGGGAGTTACGTGATAAAACATTGTACGCTCACAAGGAAAATCCGAAGCTGTCCCATCGTGCTTTGGGAAAAAATGCAGCAAATCTAAAAAAACACCTCAAGAGTACTAACAACGTTCAACGACAGGTTGACGTTGTATCACAAGCGCAGAGCAGAATTTTCACTCAAAATCTCAACATTTCAACACGTGATGTTGCCAAAAAGGTTGGCGTTTCGTAAAGTTACGTCCAGAAGGTCAAAAAAAGAGCTGGACAACAAGCTGGATACAAGGTTCAAAACTTCCTGCGATGAACGACAGCAAACTGTTGCCAAGAACCGTGCTAGAAAGCTCTACACAGATATTTTGACCTAATACAGTTACTTTCTGATGGATAATCAAACATATGACAAAACATATCTCCATCAAATGCCAGGAAAGGCGTTTTACAACGGAAAAAAAAAAATTAAAAGTGGAGTACCGTTTCAAAAGAAGAAGAAAACTATCAAAATTCGTTGTCGAAATACCTTCATTTGGCAGAGACTCATCTGGCATCTCGCCGGACTCAAAGACAAGAAGTCCGAAAACGTTCTAGGATCAGAAGCAGCACAGCGAAACACCTGGAATCCAGAGGGTTTGAGCTGTTTAGTGGAATACTTGTAACTATAATAGAAGTACCTTCCATTTATTCGACATCGCTATCTCTACAAAACGTCTTCATGTGCACCAGTCGAGTTATTAGTACGAAATACGCGTATCTGTCAGATAAGCAAAGGTAGTTGAATTAAAACGAGATCACTAATTTTTCTTCTAATTTAGTAACTATTTTGTGTAGAAGGAGATGTTCGCTCATCACCATTTGGCACAAAGAGTGGACAGTAATTTTTTGCTAGAATGAAAGATATGAAGAGAAAGTGTTGAAAGTTCCGTCAGTGTACGGTAGGTTGGAAATGGAACAGATGTTTGAAAATTGAGCGAAAGGGCATGGGTACAGTAGTACTCGAACCAAGGATGTCACCCTTTGCCTAACATCCCACTGCGGGGTAGGTCGAGGCACAGACAAATCCGCCACCGCAACAGGCAAAACATGACGTTTGGAAAGCGCTCATGTAGTATTGATGGCTTTGTGATAATTATTCTAGCGATATACTGTACGCACTCTGTTTTGATGCGCACATGGGAGCGGAACTTTATCCTTTTTTGGGTTTTCGCAAAGTCGGAGATCATTCAAGTTTTTCTCGTCATCACTAACGTAGAGACCTCAGAGAGAAAGACTGTGAAGCGTTGCGATACTGATCCCCACCTGTATTTTGGCCGAGTTCAGTGTCACACTACACTTCTAAACCCGTGCTGGAATGATACGAGAATAATCCGGTGCATTGAGGACATGAATATACCGAAATGCTCTGAACTACGTCTAATCGAAACTTATTGGACCTTGACGAAGCGGGAACTCCCAACGTACCAAGGACCAAGGAGAAAGTTAGGGAGGCAAATGACACGCGTAGGAAGTGGTTAAAAAATGAGAAAAAGGAACCGGATACAAGCTACTGTGGAGGGCGTGAAGCGAAAGTGTAGAGAATTTCACCTAACAACCTCCAATAATTGATTCAATGTATGTAAACTGAACTTAATACATGTTTAAAACTGCTTTACAAATTTAGTCCGAAAATACCTTTTATTTTAAAGTAATTTAACTGTGTTGCAATAATTTCGAGTATGCCCTTAAAACATTTTGATTATAAGATTAAATAACCAACAAACATCAGTTGGGAAGTCTGCACCCGGTGAACCAACCAAGCAATTCAAAAAATCTGATAGTCAAATATAGCGTCTGACAAACAAATCGCCTTAAACTTCCTGTTGATTGAAATTACCCACCCGAAAATTGTTGATGGTCTGATCATTGATCGAAAAGGTCGATGATGAACTCTGCCTTGACCGAACAGAGTTCCAAAAATTCAATGGCCGTAGTACAAAACGTCAACAGTGCCTTGTTCCAGCAGTCGAGTGCTACGAACACTTTATCGGTGCAATTTAAGCACTCAAACGCTGCACTTAGTTCATTCACCCACTTCTTAAAGCTCTCAAGCAGCGCTGAAACATTATTTATGAGGTTCAATCACTCACAAAGTATTTTTGACATCCTAAGCATCCTGCATAACCAGCTAAAATATTAAGATGCGAGCAGCCATCATCATAATCGTCAGAATTCACATCGATTATTAAATGCTCTCTCCAGGATGACATGAAAATAGCTCAAGTGACTCATGACGCACAAAACAGGTATTGTAACTTCTAATTTGCTATGAAATGTCAATTTATTCCAAACTGTGTTTGTGTTGTACCATTGAACCGGCGATCAATAGTTCCGACGACGCGCTCATGAAACGACCAACGAATCGACGACTCGCGCATGATTGCTTTTGGTTATATTTAAATGGCTCGGTTGCTCGAGGGAATCACAATGTGGAATCATCCACCATCATCCACACTGGTGGTTTAAATCGGTAAAAGTCGGTTTTATTAATTGCGTGTTTGCATCATGTTTGACTATCATCCTAATAGTTGGTTTGAATCGGTTCTAGTCGGTTTTTGTTTTTTATCTTTTGTTATTCCAATATGGTAAATCACCATCACATTTTGTGAGTGGCACAAGAGTATCCTTACTGTTGGTTTAAATCGTTACTCAAAATAAAAATAAAATAAAAAACTTTACTATACATCTTAAGGGTGACTTAACAGAAATTAGACCGAGAATACTTGGCTCAATGTTAAGTTTTTTTTATTTACAGGGCCCGTTTGATTTCGGTAACACGTATTTTAACTTCTTTAGCTTTCTACTAATCTTAGTACTTGTAAGACAAATTATTTGTACACAGAAAAGGTTTCCTTATTAAACTGCTAATACAAAAAAACATCAAAATGTCATAAAGATTTTGAATAGGAGTACATGAGCCAAATAACTGTAAATTAATCGTGTTGAAAATATCGAACATATCCTGTATTTCATATTCAGTATGTCTCGACTTCCAATAAAGCAAGCATCACATCAACAAATTGACCAATTAAATGCACAATACTCTGTATCGGATACGTATGTTCAATATATTCCTGATAAAATTTCTTTAAAAGAAAACCCCGTATTTGGAGTACAGTCCCATGACCCAACTTATTCGCCACCAAACTGAATTTCATAAATTTAATTAACTTCAAATTCAACTAAAGCCTACAGCTAATTCTTGTTGAGTGGACGCAATCACTGAACCGAAAGAGCATGCGCTGGGTGAGTGTGAACACAGTGCGGCGGTCAGACACATGCGCAGAGCAATGGCATGAAGCAGAAAAGGAGAATAATTCAGATTAAACGCAGAGAGAACCGTTTATGGGTGAACGTATTGGTTTCGCTTTTTCATTTTTATTTAGTTATCACCTTCAATCTCTCACCATAGTTCTCCAAGCCAACTTTTTAAAAATCATGCGTTCCAGCCCTTGTGTCGTTGCTTGTTGATGTAGGTAACATGCGGTACAAACAGAGCCTGCCTCACCGAATGGTGACAATATTTATCACCGTCGCCGGTGTCGCCAATCTTGTCTTCGTTATCGTGCTCGACAACATCAACGAGATATCGTGGTAACCCGAGCAGAGTTTGAGATCAAATAGAAAATTAACAAGTATAGAGTTGCTGTTGCTTTCATTGAAAAAACATATATCTTTTTATTTAAATTTTATCCATTTACTCAGTTTTTTCGGATTTTCCAGGACTATTTAGATGTTAATACGTACCTTGTTTTTCTTTTCATTAACAAACCAACGGATTGTCAGATATATTTGGTACATAATTATATTATATTTTCTTCTCAATTCGTACAATCGAGGTATCAAAGGGACCATAAGGGCACCTGATTGAAGCGAATTGGATGGTGAGAGTGTAAATTACAACTCCCAACTTTTATCTACTCATTGAGGATTCTCTTGTTCGATTGTTCGCTTTTTGTGCCAATTGTTCAATATTGTTGTTGGAAGGAGAATCTTTGTTATCCCGAGGATACGTATAGGTTAAGTTGTCTAATCATCCATCTACCTGTTTTTTTTTTGGCCCTTCATAAAATGACATGATGAGAACAATCAGTGGTTTTGTTTATCGATTTAAATTATTTGTACAGGCTTACTCGAATTTAATTTAACAAAGTAAAAATTTGTATTTTAATATACATTAATGAACTTAAAAATAAAGTTAAAAGAGGATAAACCGATTATTCCCCGCCATCTCGAAGTTGGAGGGAATAAAAATGTTATGGATGGGAAGAAAGGGTGGGAGTTCAAATTATCATTTACAAAACACATGTATTTTTATTACATTATAAGCAAAGCAAAACAACAAAAAGCAAACACTGAGCATGAGCATGAGCATGAGCTTGATTGATAGCCCGAGGTTGCTACACCGTTATGCAGCTCAAATTAGGAAAGGATAGGAATATATTGACGTGACATTCGCTTTATTGGGAGCCGAGAACACCTCTGCACTTCCACGACACATCAATGGGATTTTGGATAACAGGATTGGATAGCAGCAGGGCTCGTTTTGGTAAACATAAGCTGAATTCCGTGGCGTCTAGTAAAACATTTAAATATTAGTCCCGATTCGAGTCGATTTATACCAACAGTAAGGATGCTATTGGGGCTACTCACAAAG